>JANHGD010001946.1:166592-178967 GCA_027560375.1 Imantodes cenchoa
CCACCTCGGAAGGATGGAAGGCTGAGTCAACCTTGAGCCGGTGAGATTTGAACTGCTGAACTAGCAGTCAGTTGAAGCAGCCTGTAGTGCTGCACTCAAACCACTGCGGTTCTGAGCATGTATAGAGGTCTTTCAGACCACCAGCATCTCAAGGCTAGGGCCACCTTTGGCGATATGGAATGGGATGCGAAAAACGGGTAGGATAAAAAAAAGCGTATGAGTCGGGAACAATGAAAAAAACATATTAATAAGGGCAACTGATGTAGTTCTGGGTGTAATGTTTTAGGCACATTTAACATTGCAGCTTGGTAGCACATTTGGAGGTGAGCTAGGTGCTGCAGACTTTGGGAGGGAGCGCACCTGTGGCTAAGAGGAAAGAGCAAATCAGGATCCTCAGTTTTAATCGGCTAATACAAATGGGGAACTGAATTGTGCATTAATAACATTTTTAAAAACTGGATTCCCTACTAAATAAATATTCATGTGCACTTTTTTTTAAAAAGTGCACATGAATATTTTTACTATTTTTACTATTACAGTAAAAGCAAAATAAGTAATCTAAGCAGAAAAAATAGGGATGACAAATAAAACAAAAGTCATACTTAAAAAAAAATCTGATCTGATAAATGCTGTAAAAGAAAAAGAATGGTTACTGCTGTTGTATATTCTTTCCTTGTAGTCCATTAAATATTGTTAATTCAGTATCACAGGAGTGGAGAAAGCATTGTGATATCTCAGATTCTGGCATCTCTGATTGTGTGTATAAAAATTAGTAATGTTGAAGCCTGAGTGCAGATTGGCACTTCCTGTGCTATGTGAAAACAGTGGGCTATATATTTTGACAACATTCCTATTTTGCTTTGTTGGTTACTTTACACTCAAGTGGAGTAGAAAGTTCTGGGAACATTTCTTCTGGGAATGGATTAAACATTCCCCAAATTATTCTTTTTTGGTACATCCATATATTCTTGGAGGGAAGAAAATACTAGTGAAGGAAGAACTTATTTGGGAGGAAGGTTATTCTCTATGTTTAGACATCATAGTCACTGTGGTTTATAGTTGCTGCAAATTCATTTAGTAAGGTTCTTGTCTGCCACTTCACATAGCTTACAAATGGCTATTTTTTAAAAATGTTGTTTAGAGTACCATTGTTTGCCCACAACTTTGTTTAGGCTTGTTTTCCTGGTTAATGAGGGTGGGAGTCATTGACAGATATTACAAGAGTTCTAAAACAAATCTAGCATTTGTAGTACCATAGTTGGTACTATGGTACCAAGTTACATAGAGAAATGTGTGTAAAAATGTGGATTTATTCTTAAGCCATATACCATAATGAATATGTTATCTGAATATACACAGTCTCACAAGTTCACTTTCTTAATTTAAACAGGTTTTGCTGGTGTTTTCCCACAGCAGTAGTAATTTTCATCTGTTAAGAGGCTATATGACACTACACCATGTATTTGTGAAAGGCATCTATCCTAAAAATGCATTAAGGACTTTTAAACTAAGGAACTTACCCTATCAAAACAGGTAAGAACTCTGAGAAGGATTGGGGTAAAATAAGAGAACATGTGATTATTTTAATTACATTAGCTTTGGCTTACTTAAAATAGGATACTAGATATTTAATAGATTTTCCAGAAATGAATTATGTAGAGGAAAGAGAGATGGAGGCATATGGAGGCATTCTGGGAAGTGGTTCCTAGTAAAAGGAAGACTTGACAAGAAAGAAAGAAGTTTTTTCAGGGAATAAGCAATTGAAGGGAGTGGGTTGGATGGGCAAAAGAAAGAAGGAAAAAAGAACTGTATTAAAATGGAAAGAAGAAAGAAAAGGATTTTGGTAGTTTCTAAGCTAAAAATGAGAAGACTGTGGATCAGAGAATGGACAAAAAAACAGAATTGGGATTTTTAGGAGGCTTATCACACAGGTCAAAGTGATAACAGTTAAGCTACACAAACACTGGAATATCAGCACAGAAGATTGTACTGTAAAGGCTCAATATAGTATAAAATCTGAAGAAATAGATCTGTATATAAAATCACTACTGTTATCAATATCAGTAATCAATCTTATTGCAGATTTGGAGACTTGGATGTCTTGCCAAGTGACGATCTTTAGTAAGTTTCTGAGACAGGCAAAATTGGAACTAAACTCCTGATTCTGCATTTAGCCTGTTCTAGATACTGTATACTGATTCAGATTACCCTGTGTGAGCTTGAGGATATTTGTAATGACTTGGATCTAATGGATCATTCATTTGTGCAACGGCATTGATGAACTCAGTCACCAATAAAAAGGACATAAAGATACTATTCAGATGCCAAAAAGGAAAACACTCTAGTTGTTAGTCAACCTGCTTGTCTAGTAGAAAATAGCTCCATGTCTGGCTCTAGCCAGCTCAGAGAGGCAGTCTGCCAAGCAATGCCAACTCAAGAGACACACCCTTGTAGAACCACTTGCCTGCTGGCCAAGGGAGGGTGCACCCATGGAGCGATGCCCAGGCAAGAGTAAATATGGAAAAAACTAGAGAAAAAGCCAATCGCCCTCAGCCTAGACACAGACACACCTAGTAGCAACTGTCTGTTGATGTAAAATAGCTGAACAGATAATGAAAGCAAATGTTATTATGTGGTTGTGGTGATTAAATAGGGATGATTAACATTTCTAAAGCACAAGGGTGTTCAAGGTGCTTCATATACGATATTTTGTTCCTCTCTCACAGTTTTAGAACTCAGGGTCATCAATTGCAACCAGATGCAGAGAACTTTCAGACCAGTATAAATCTTTTCTTCACATGGTACCTAATAAAATGGGTAGCATTTGCTATTGTGGAAATGGCAATCAGTTTGGATGGTTTCACAAGGGGGCTGGGCAAATTCATGAAGCATCTGGCAATCAATTACTCTTAATAATGATGATCATTTCCCTCCTGAATCTTGGACAGTAATGCCTCTAGAAGCTGCTAAGAGGTGATATTGAGAAAGGTCTACTGGTCTACAGCCCAGCTTCAGGAGCTTCCTAAATGACTATTCTGTGACACTGAATGGTAGATTAGAAGGGTCTGTGGCCTGACTCAGCAGGAGCTTTTATGTTCTTATGTCTCAGTAATCCTTGTAACTGTCCAGTAGGATAAACTGCATTGATTCCATGGTACAAATTTGATGATTAATCAAGAACAGTGAGACTTGTGACTTATCAAAGAGCTTTCAGAGGCACAGTTTGCCCACAATGCTGACAGTAACATGGTTTGTTTTGTTTAGCAGGTTGGATGAATCCAACTAGGTTCTAAACTACGTTTAATTAATTATTGACACAAATAATTATTTAACAAGCCATAGTTAAAACAGCTAAGAGTTGTGGTGGCACAGTGGTTAGAATGCAGTATTGCAGGGTAACTCTGCATTTCACTGCCAGAAGTTTGATTCTGACTGGCTTAAGGTTGACTCAGCCTTCCATCCTTCTGAGGTTGGTAAAATGAGGAGCCAAATTGTTGGGGGCAATATGCTGATTCTGTAAAACATTTTAGAGAGGACTGCAAAGCACTATGAAGCAATAGATAAGTCTAAGTGCTATTGCAATTGCAATCACTATGGCTTGACACAATTAGCTTATCTGTCCATGAATTTATATTTGGAGCTGGGGAAATTTTATTGGAAAGACTAGGCTCTTCTGTGGCAACTGTGGTCTGAAATTGTTGCTGGCCCTGCCTTGTGGGCTTTATTATAAATCTTATAATAGTTTATTTTATTATAAGAATATTTTATTATTTAATTGATGAAATATATTACTGATATGAATAGACCAATAATCAGGTTTATAATGATAACTGATAAAAATTCATATAAAACTATAAGACTTAATTGCCTCTAGAATATATGGATTATATTTAAGGGTAGGATTTAGCAAATGTAAGTATGTGTTACATATGGTTCTAAGAAATCGTAAGACATAGTTTGGTGGACGTTGTTATATATTAATTCTGACAAAATATCTTTGCTTTTGAAAGGTATTTCAGTGGATGGTTATGCACTATAAAATGTAGGTATGGATATTATATAATGTCTCCCAAATTCTGCTGCATGACCTCATGAGATCTTCCTGGGAGGAGTATACCAGAAGGGTCACCCAATGCAAGCTGTACAGCTAAATCAATCAGGCACCTGTATTGGGCAACAGCAATATAAGAAACCACTCTACATGGTCTTCAAAGACTAGAGTGGTATTGGTCTATTGAACCTCACAGCAGCACTGAAGCAACCACAGATTTGCCAAATTTCAATCCCATGGGAGTTATGAGCCCCAGATTTTGCATGCATTATGTAGGTTAGATCATTTGACCTACCTTGGTTCAAAAATTGTTGTCCTATGTTGCACTGTTTTGCCCACTTAAAGGTTATAGAGTTTTAGTATATAGATCTGAAACTGACAGAACATGCAAGCAAGATATGTTGTTTCTGGTTAGAGACTGGAATGCCAAAATTGGATATACCTGATTTGACTCTATAACCTAGGAAACCAAAATGAAACAGGAGAAGAACCGGTCAATTTGTATCACTCTAGTGAATTCTTCATCGATAACACAACGGTCCAGCAACCACAACAACACCTGTATATATGGACTTTTTTACTCCATGAGTACACAGAAGCTGAACTAACTATATTATTGGGGGAAGGAGATGGAAAAACTCAGTTGTAACAACAGAAATATGGCCAGACCTGAGTGTGGCCAAACTGTTCTTATGCAAGTTCAAAGTTAAGTTAAAGTGAAAGAAAAAAGCTAAAAAAATTACTATAATATGTTTTTGAACATACACCTAAACTTTTCAAGGAGAAGATCAGAAAATGCTTTGAAGTTATGAACCTCAATGATAGGGAATCAAAAGAACTGTAAAATAAAATCAAAGAAGTTGTTAAAGATAAGTGTAAAAAGAGACCAAGAATCAAAAAAGCATACTGGATGACAGAAAAAATAGTGAAAATTGCCAAGAAAAGAAGAGAAGCAGAAACCAAGAAAGACAACAATTTCAGGATGGAACTTGGCAAAGAATTTTAAAGAGCTGTTGGAAGAGGCAAGAAACAGTGTTACAGTGAAATCTGTAAATAGACTGAAGGTAGAAAATCATAGGGAAAAAAAAGGAAAGTCTTTCAAAAGACTTTGGTCTCAAAGGACTCGATGAACCGCTGAATCTTTTTCTGCCATCAGTTTTCTACATTTCTGTGTAGAGTTATTACCAAGTTGGAAAGCTATAAAAATTGATGGATTATATAGAAATTTGGCAAGCAACAGAAGCAGAATCTATACAGGTTCTAATCAGGGAAATCTGGAGAATGACACAGTGACCCAAAGATTGGAAGAGGTCAATCTATATACCAATGTCAATGCAATGAGATTTAACAGTGTGCATGCCAGCATACATTTACCTTAATTTCACCTGCTAGCAAAATAATAATTAAGATCATCCACTGTAGATTAGAACCCTATGTGGAAAGGGAGATACCAGATGCTCAAGTCGGGTTTTAAAAAGGCCAAGAAATAAGAAACATTGCAAATGCACATGGGTAATTTAAAAAGCCAAAAAACTCCAAAAGTAATAATTACAATATAATTTATAATAAATATAAATAAAATATAAGAAAGACCAAACTAATGACAACATGTACAGCAATAGCCTGAATAAACAATGACATTAAAGTGGTGCATAGCTTCTACCTTTTAGGATCTACTTTCAACAGTGGAGGAACCAGCAAGTCAATAAATATCTTGCACTCTGGCATTTGGCAGGGAAACCATGAAGTTCTTGGAAAAGAAATTCTGATAGCAGGATATACCTATACCTACAAAGATCAGAACAGAGCAGGCAATGTTTTTGTCTGTGAATGAAAGTGTAAGTTGGACTTTGAAGTAGGCAAGAAGGTATTGATGCTTTTGAACTTCGATGAGAAGACTCCTGAGAATTCCATGTCAGTGAGTGGGGGAGTGGGAGGAGAAATAATCGAATTATTGAACAAATCAATGCAGAAGTCTCACTCAATGCACAAATGGCCAGGCTCAAATGATCGTACTTTGGACCTATTACATGAAGATCTAGTTCTCTGGCTCTGTTGATGGGAAAAAGGGAAGTAATGAGAAGGAGATGACCAGCAGCAAGAGGAGCAAACTCAAAGAAGCTATGGATGTACCATTAGAAGATCTGAAGGGCCAGGTTAGACTGGCATGGAGAAAAACGATGTGGTTGCTAAGAATTGACAGTAATTTGATGGCACATCATCAATCATATAATCATTGTTTGTTTTTTATAACTTCTTGCCATAGAAAGAAACAATCACAAGAAGCCACATTCTCTTTCCAATTTTATATTTATCATATTGGCAGAAACAGTGGGAATCTACCAATCTACAGTGGGAATCTACCAATCTACCAACATAAATCTAATGCATATTTTAAAAGGCACAAACTCCATATTTCATTAGAAATGCATCAAATTACCAGAGGATTCAGCATTCAAATATATTAAAACATAAGAATCCTGCTGGATATTTTCAGACAGTTTAAAGCTGCTTGATATTAAAATTGATAAACTAACCTAGGTTGCTTTGACCCAAAGGCAGCTCTTTCATGAGTTTTTTCCCACGTAAATATAAATCTCTTTTTCCTTACAGCTCTCATTAATTTTTTTCAGCACATCTTTTTCATTTGCTGCATTGTAAATTTCATTTTTAACTGTCTTACAAATAGAAATCTCAGTATTTTTCACATTGATTATGCATTGCATCTAGTTTTCATTTGCTTATTTAAATTTGGCCAAAGCGTTTGTCCCCATTTTTCCAGCTGCTTAAATTGTTGGCCTTATTCATAAACCAAGCTAACATCCATGATTTCTTGTCAAGAGCATCTGACAGAAATCAGACAAATGAAGCCATAAAAACAATGACCCCACTTTCTAGTTTTTTTTTTAAAAAAGTGTTATCACTGTATTTCAGAAATTGTTGCATTAAAATCAAATCCTAGAAATGGTTTTGTTCATTAAATTATCTCTATGTTATTACATATCTTGGCATTTTATTTTATTTTTGCATTAAAATATCTGAAATTAAATTTATATTTATGAACCAATCATTCCAGCAGATAAAAATGTTGACTTCAGGGCTGAATTTGCTCCATTGGAAAATGCAAGCTGTCCTTCTAAGTAGCATAGTCTAAAGTGCAGTTCTAAATGGTGACTTAAATCTCTCTCTTTCCAATAGATTAAGAAGTGGGACATAAAGTTCTTATCACTGCAGAGATGATCCTACTGACCAGCAACATTGTTGTGTAGAATTTGAATGTGACAATCAATCTTGTAAACCAGCTAACTGTATCTGTGGTCCTCAAGATGTCTCCCCCCCCTCTTTTTTTTATCAAGGACTTAAATTTGTATCCAGCTGCTTAAGAGATTCTTGAACACCTGATAAGAAAAGTTCACTTGCACCCACTTACTTAAGGATCTTAGCAAACTCCTCAAACCACTGCATTAGTTTTATATTGTAATTTATTTTCAGTACACTTTTAACTACATTAAGAACAAACTACTAAAGACTGTTATGAAATAAAAACATTAAAAATATCTTCTCTTTTATCTGCTATACAGAGCAGATTAAAACAAACTGAAGGACAAAAACTGGCCTTGCAAAAGCAGCTACATATAATCCTATTTTCTTTGCACAAGTTTATAATTCACCATGAACTTTAGACCAAAAGAAGTGCAATTTGGAGAGAGATGAAGAACAATGAGATACGCTTCCATTAAGGCAGGACATATCATAATCTAATAAGGTTTTGTTTAGACAGCTGGTATAGCTGGTATTCTGGTATTCATAAAACTGCTGTTGATTTATCTATTGGGTTTCGGTAAAGTGGCTGACATGAGCAGAAGTGTTGTGGCCACTTTAGAGGTCATGAAGGGTCAACCAGATCTCAAATTCAGGGTTCCATTAAGAGTGGTACAGAGTCAGACTATTGAGATGGATCTGTCTCACAAGGGGCTAATCCATTAGAAAGCTCTCTTCTACATGATTTTGTTCAGCTTTTACTTGGGCTTACAGGAAATCTGCCTAGGAGCTGCTGTCCACTGTGAAAGGCAGATAGTGGGTTTTTTTTTCCTCTTCATATTCTGGAAACAGTTATTTCACTATTCCTGAATTTCTTACCAGTGAAAATAGAAAGGCTTCAGAATGTGTAAAGTTATACCTCCATGCATGACAAATTTGGGAATAAAACTGACTCAGCAGTTTTTTATATTCACTGATACATTTTGAATTATCTTTATATTGCCAATTTTTAATAGTAATCTATTCCAGCTGCTTCCAGTTTGACATTTTTGAACATGTCAATTTCAGCTCCTAAAATTCCCATCAATAATCATGAGAAAAGAAAGGGAAAGGGAAGAAGGCCTATAAGAAAGAGCCATTATGTAATTTCTAATTTTCTGTGATTTCCTTGCTTCCCTAAAAAATAAGTCATCTTAAGCATTTATATTTTCTAATAAAATAAAAAAATCAAAACTGGAAGGTTATCTTGACCTCCATTTTACAAGCAACAGATTAAAACAATCTAAGAAAATCAAAAGATCTGAGAGTTTAATGAGCATGGGGATGTTGAGCAACCCGCTTACAGACACAATTCTAAGGATTAGAGTACTGTAATAGGACCTTGGAATCAGGAGGTTGAGCCAATGACTACAGAGGAAATATGGATTTTTAGGAGAGTATTTGAAGGAAGGGAGATGGCACCTACCAATGTGGACATTTTTATCAATCTGTGCACTAACTTTCATAATTAGGTAATCTTTTCAAGTATAGGTTGTGTCAATCACAAGGGCTGGACTGCAGGAACACAGTAAGACTCTATATTATGGCCAACATATCTTTGCAGTACTCCAGAGACAACTCTTAAGCAGCCTATCCACAAAATGCTCCATTTGGAAAGTGGAGTTAGATTTGTTTTTTCTTACTCTGTTCCAATGTTTGAAAGTGGAGCAAAGCTGGACCATTGGCTTTGGCTTGTAGGTAGAATGCACAATAGCACTTTCTATCTTGCAGGCACAAGGAAGCTATTACTTTGCGTCTACTGCAGTTAACTGGGAAATGGGAAGGCAACTAGGCAGCTAAAAATAGGGCAAATGGAATAAACTGGCAATAGAGGCAGAGGAACCAAATTCTAGATGAGGGAGGTGCTTCATCAGCAAAAGCATGCACGATTGCATGCATGGCTAACCCCTACCTTCACACACACACACACACACCCAGTATTTTGGTGGCAGTAGGCTTTCCACTGCATCCATCTATAGCTCCCCAGAATGTGGGTCCATGGTTGGAGGTTTGATGACAGACTGTGGTTGTGGTCCAGGGTGAATCTCTTACTTCTGTGATGATACGTGGGGATGGCTTGGTAAACAGGAGGAAAATCTGTAGCATAGGCAACAATCTGAAAAAAAGACCACTCAGCCTGTAATTGGGGGAAGCACGGGAACCATTTCAGAAAGGATCTTCTCCAATTTTCTGGAGACTAAAAAGAGATGAAGGGAGAAATGTTTTCAATCTTTCAAGATCCTGTTTAATGTAACCATACAATAAAGATAGTGCCAATGCTCCTAGTTGTGCTTCTCAAAGGGCTATCATCAATCTTCTAAGACTGAAAATATTTTTCATCATCTTCATTCTTGCTGTTTCATTCTTTTTCAACAGTGGTTCTGAGCTGACCTTTGCAAAGCAGAGCTGCTTGCCCTGTTTCTACTCACAAGTCTGTGGAAAAGTTTCAAGAACTGACTTCTGAATACTAATGTTTCTCCCTTCATCCCAGAATTTTAACTTTTTAGTGGTACTGTGGAAGCTTGAGATTCCTTATTCCATTTATTGGTTCTCTCTCTCCTTCCTGTATAATCGTATAATCTTGCAGATCAGAGCATCTTCCAGCTAAATACCAGTTTATTTATTTAACCACCACCACCGCCCCGCCATACTAAACAAGGATAAAAGGCTATCTCACATATATTTTTAGCTTGCATCCACAAAAACAGGTGTCATTTGTAACTCCCATGAAATTCAGGGTCATACACAAATGTATTACAATCCAGGATATCTCGTTATGAAAGGTTCTCCCAAGAGATGATCAGTTAAAAGCCCGTTGCCATGCCTACGGCATTGGGCAGTGCATATTTATCTGGTAGGCCTTCACCCACAATCAGTTGAAACAGTCCTGATTGTTCCTTACATTGTTCTATTCTAAACCTCCAAACTGCAAATGTTATCCTTGATGCCATGACTATCTAATTCTTCTGTATTGCTATTGAACTCTGCTGAATAGAGTGAGATTCAGCTATTTTTTTTAAGTTAAGCAGGTAGTTTTGTTTCATCTGGGGAAGCATGTTTGCTAAGGCATAAAGAGGACAGTGCTTAGTGTTTACTGCCACTTTGGCAGATTTTTAAAGTTCCTTCTCTCTTCCAAAACATGGTTGCAGAACATACCTATCATATCTGTTGAGTGCATTTGTCATTCAGAGCTGACTTTCTCATAAACTCACATGTTGAATCATGTTCAAACACTTCTTGCCCATACAAGATTAACTTTGATGTTGACTTTCCAATCACTCTTTATCGGATGAGTTAAGATTCTTGCAAATTTTGAGCTCAAATTAGCAATCCGTTTTTGAAGTTTTATTGTATAGGCAGAATTACACATCATAACCATTTCCTCAGTAGAAATTGATATCATATTATGATTCCTTCTCTGGAAATTACAAGTGTCATGTGGTGGGAGCCTCACTAGCTTCAATGACCTTAAGAATGACACCTCCATGTGTTTCTTTTTAAAATGTTTGAAAATTACGTTTAAAATTAGTTTCATTTCTTAAAAGGCATTTACATGTTAATATTATATGTAAATTACAAAAAGGTCTATATGTTTTAGAAGGAAAAACAATCTAATAAAGAAAAAGCCCTATATTTACTGAAAATAAAAAAGTTAAATTAAGAAAAAATAACATGATTAAAAAAATATTGTTTATGTAAAATAAAAAAGAATAAAATAACTGTAAAATATTAATTTTGTTACATTTTTCAAATTCATCATTATAGTATAATTTGAAAACAATTAAATCTAGATCATGCAGAATCATATTCTCTGGTTTGACCTCTCTTTTGATAAATTACTAATTCAAAGACTGAATGTTGACAAATGTCATTAAATCATCTTGTGGCGTCTGCTACACAAAGTTTCTTCTAGCAACACATGATCACCTTTTTTATTTTGCAGTCAAGCTCAATATATACAACATATGTATAAGATTCATTTTTGAATTATAATTTGATAAAATATTGACATCTTCAGTCCATAACTTAAAAACCCATTTTGCCATAGTAGCAATATCTACCGTAATCACTAAATCAGGACCCCTGGTGGGCATAATAGTTAAAATACAGTATTGCAAGCAAACTTTGTCCACAGACGGGAGTTCAATCCTGATGGGGCTCAAGGTTGACTCAGCCTTCCATCCTTCCAAAGTCAGTAAAATGAGGACCTAGATTGTTGGGGGCAATAAGCTGACTCTGCAAACTGCTTAGAGAGGGCTGTAAAGCACTATGAAGCGGTATATAAGTCTAAATGGTACTGCTATTTCTAAATGCACTTGGATGCATGTGAATTCTTACTTCAGTCTTCCTGACCGCTAAAGTTAAAAGGGAACAATCAAGCTAAGAGTAATGCACAGTGGTAACACAGGTAAATGGAACCCTGCAGTACAGAGGCGGGTTCCTACCGATAGCTCTGGTAGGGGCCCGCCGATTGCGTAATGGCGCACGCGACAGCTTTGCTGGGCCGTAGGCGCTGCCATCTTAAAAAAATTTTTTTTGCGTTTTTTGGCTTTCTGCGTATGCGCAGAAGTAAAATTGTCCTTCTGCACATGCGCCGAAATTACACAAGAGGATGCGAGATCACGCGCACATAGCGTGCGCACATGCCCACGGGGCCGCGATGCGCACTGGTAGCGGTAAGTAAATAGAACCCGCCCCTGCTGCAGTGTGAGAGAAGCTGTTCAAATAGAAAACTAGTTCTAACTGTTTGGCCTTTCCAGGTCAATAATGTCACTACTCTCACAAAATAATAACCGCCATCAGACAATGTTGTTTTAAACAAAGGACTCAAATGTCTCAGCAGCAACAGTCCCAAACTGGTTCCTTGACTCAAAAACAAGCAATTTACAAATTATTCCATTACCTCCAGGATACACTTAAGAAGGTAATTAAGAACCTTTGGCAGAAGGACTACTCCAAGGTCAAAGTTGAAACTATTTCTACACCGAAAAGATATGGACAAGTTCTAACATTGAGACAATTTT
>JANHGD010001948.1:30750-43609 GCA_027560375.1 Imantodes cenchoa
CAACTTTAAGACTTGTGGACTTCAACCCTCAGAATTCCTCAGCCAGCTGGCTGAGGAACTCTGGGAGTTGAAATCCACAAGTCTTAAAGTTGCCAAGGTTGGAGACTCCTGATTTAAACAATAACCAGTGGATTTCACTACCCCAGAGTATTTAAGATAAAGTTTTAGTATAAATGTTTCACGTACCCCAGGTGGCATGCTAAAATGTTTCATGTCCCTTCTGTGGAATTGAGGCCAGAGGATTCCCTGGTGACCATTAATACAATCTCAAATGAGACGTGGGCCAGCAAAGTTGTGGCACAATTTGTTAAGTTTCCAATTTGTTTCTGGGAGGAATAAAAAATGTCAGATGTCAGAAAGATTTTCTTGGAGATCTATTTTAGCATATGTAGCAATTATTTTTTGTAGTTCTATAAATAGCCTATTTTAATTAGGTTTTTGAAATTCATGTTTTTAATGAAGGACTGTTGTTAAGGTTACCTTTGTTACCTGCCAATTTGATTTCCTATTAGAGTTCCCAAGTTTAATGTTGAATTTTATTATTTTTGGCAACTTGTGTCATCACCATAGTATTTGTTGGAATTGCTCACAATAATGGCAAGGTGAAAAAAGGGAAGGGAAGGCAAAGGGCAGTTTAGACCAGTCTATCAGGAAGCAATTTGAATTTCTTCTGTGTTAAATATAGATAAACTTAGATATATATTGCAGTGGGGGAAAAAAATCTGCTTACATCTGGAAAAGTATTAAAGGCTACTTTAGCATATGCTAAGGCTATTCTCTTATACCTAAGTCTTTTCCAATCTGAGGAAAATCTGTAGTAGAATTTTTCCTGTGATCTGTAGGCATCTTCTTTCCTCATGCTATTTCTGTTCAATATTCAGTTTTTCCCTAGTGAGTCAATTAGGGCCACCATAAATGCTTGTTGCAAAAATCAGTATGACCACTAGAGGGCGAAACATTTTCTGTGTCACTTTCTTGCCATCAAGTGGTCATACGGATTGTTGCAGACCTGTTCAATTATGTATGTCATTAAACAAATGATACTTACTATTTTTCATTTATACTTTATTATCAATTTGACTGCACTGATTAGCAGTTGAATTTTGAAATAAAAACTGGTAAATTTAAAAAAAATAAACATTTATTTAGATGTTTATTATCGGAGAAACTAATATACACACCAGGGGTGGGTTCCACTTACCGGTTCGCATTGCTTCGCTCTCGCGCATGCCTAAGTCATATCGGGGAAATGACCCTCTGCGCATTCACAGAAGCCTTTGCCCATGCACAGAGGGTTCTTTGCCAGCTGCTTTCAAGGAGCAGCGACCAGAGGACTGGTTTGGGGGCGTGGCGAGCCAGCCATCGCTGCCGGTTCAGCAAGCGGTGGCAAATTTCCACCACCGTTTCGGGCGAACTGGTCCGAATCGGCAGCAACCCACCACTGATACATATGTAATATAAAGTTGTAGTACTGTACTAAATTAACGGAGAATAACGATAATTACCAAGACTAATTTTCAATGGAGATATCTAAGATTTCATGGTTAAGATATATTCTAAGGTTCAACCACATGTCAGTATCCTTTGAATACATTTCAGAGCATATTTAAGTGGACTTGCTTCTTCATGGGAGGGAATAGGATTTCCTTAAGGTATGCTTAGGAGAGTGCACATTTATTATACTTGAATTCCAACTTTATGTATACCTGCATCACATAAATCTCCTAGTGTTCAGTAGGAGTTATTTTCAAGAAATGGTATGGCATTACTGCTCTTCTTTAAACAAAATAATCATCATTCTAATTTTTTTTCAGATAAGATTTTTTTTCTGTTAGTGTTTTTTAGTTGTACAGTAGTCTTTTTAAGGATGCTTTATTTCCCCCCCCCCTTTATTTTAAATGTATAACATACTGAATATTTACAGTAAATAAACACAAAAACATTATTTGCAAAAAATACACAATTAGAGAACGTATTGGATTGGTCATTAACTTCTACTCCCACTGTTCAGTAATTAATGCTGTAAATAATGAACATTTATTTGCTCATTCAGCATTTTCTGTTATTGGTTATTGCAGCAAGTATTTTGACATAACCAATAGGGATGGGACAAGAAGTGGTTCCAGGAAGTCTTTTAATGTACAAAAAAAGTATAGCATAAATTTTACAGGTGTGATGTGTAATTGAAAACAAAGGGACTAGAAGTCCTGGGAAACCAAGATCTCTGTGTACTGGTATGAAAATTGATTTAAGGCTATAAGTGTATCCTTATTTATATGGAACTAAATTTTCAGTAGGATTTAATTCTGAATAATTGGAATTAGAATTGTTCCTCTATGTGCCCCACATGAAGGTATTGATTGCATTGTGGATCAGTTTTTTGTCCATGCTTTAACTTGATTGAACTGGAGTGAGGTTGTCCCAATGATACGGGGATAACATTTAGGTGAATTAACCAAATGATGCTTTTGCTGCAAACCAAGACTATTTGTTATTACGGTTTTTGGAAAAACCAAATCTTCCCTTATAATTGTAGAATCTAAACAAATCATAAGGAAGCATCCAACCTTAAACTGCAATGAAGTTTCACTAGCAAAAAATCATTTGGTTAATAACCCCTGTTGATAATCATTATGTCTTCATCTCAGTGTGTCTTTGGGGATAATGAGAATTGTGTAGTAGATCTGTAAATTCCAGTATAGAAGAGGCAGCTTTAGTTACCTAAACTCCTGAAAATTACCTGGAATAGGTCTGCCAATGCATAGAATTCCCATGGAAGTTTCTGAAATTATGCAATTTTAGACCCTTCCTTTTCATATTCCATTTTTTTAGGCAATCTACAAGATGGTTTCTTCAGTTATGAAGATGCCAGAAGATGAATCAACACCAGAGAAAAGAACTGAGAAAATCTTTCGCCAGATGGATACCAACAGAGACGGTAAATTATCTTTGGATTATCTTCCTTTTAACTTGCTTCTGTTGTTTCTGATCTCTTGAAGAGCAGACTTGAATAAGTAGGAGTATGCCACTGATTCATAGATACAGCAATAAACCTCTGTGAAAGAATGATGGCTAGTGTTACTGTGAAAAAAGTTTTGGCAAGCCAAATGCTGCTGCTTGTTAGGTTGCTGTCTTGCAGCTCAAACCAATACTCAGATAAATATTAGGATTTAGATTTAAGCCAGGAAGAACACACACACACACACACACACACCAGTCACAGATCCCAGTTATAATGGCACAGCAAGACAAATCCTGGAAGCGTTACAACTAAAATCCATTCCTCAGTTCCTTTAAACATGACTTCTGCTCCCAAATGTAGGAGTAAGAAAGAAGTCAGATCGTTTTTTTATGGTTGTATAGAAATACTTCAAAAATTGCTTTTAAAAATTGATTACAATCCAATTAGAAAGATATTTATTTTATAATGCTGTTACGAAAGCTATAGATCCAATTCTCTCTCTTAGCAATCATTGTGCTTTGTTAGCTCGGCGTCTTGATTGACTCCACACTTTTTCTCCTAAACTGTAGGTAATTTTTCACTCAATTTTGGAAAGGCTTTACTAATCGCATGAACTATGGAGAGATTTTATTTACCTAAGCCATACCTGAACAATTCAGTTTTTGCAGATGCCAAATGCCCCATAACTAATCACTGCCATCAAAGTTGACATTTCTCAGTTCTTGAGTAATGGAAATAATTTTACAATCATGTAGACTAGGTCACTTTTGAAGCAGGAACCATTGTAAAGATCATCTTCCACAAAGAAGGAATCTCAGATTTAGTTTTCGGGATCTATAATTTAAAAAAAAATGGATAAGATTTGGGAGAACCAGTGCCAAACTAAACAGACCAAGCTTTCCCAATATGACCATCTGGATGTTCCAGGGATTGTAGTTTCAGCACGTTCAGAAGTCTGTAGCTTGGAGAAGCTTTCAGCACACAATAATAAGCTGGGTCAACAATATCTGAGCTGGTGTAAGGTAGAATTTCATATTTAAATTTGCTATGAATATTAGCTTCTCTTGATCATTCTCTTGGTCATTTATACCAAAAGGTTCCCTTGCCCTTGTCCTCACCTGGAAAGGGAGTATAATACAAATATGCTAACCCAGCAGTCCCCAACCTTTCTGACTTGGCGGCCTGGCACGGGTAGGGCGGGATGGTTCAGTATGAGTGGCAGATACATGTGCATCAGGGGTGGGTTCTACTTACTTTTGCCGCTGGTTTGCATCGTGACGTTTCACGCATGCGCGCTCGCTCTGCTCAAGCGCACATGTGCGTCCTCACATGCGAATTCACTTCTGCACATGCTCAGAAGGTGGTTTCAGGCCGAAGAAATAAAGGTCGGTATTAACGTGGGGGCAAGCGGGAGGGCTTTTTTCAAAGCAGAGGACACCATCCAAACACTAAAAAAATCGCCAAAAATTCAGAAAAAAAGATGGCGGCGCACGTGGACCAGCACAGACAGAACTGGATCCACGAAGCCATCTTCACGTCACCAGTGGGTCACTAACAGTTCTGGCAATCTGATCTGAAGTGGGAGGAACCCACCCCTGATGTGCATGTGTGAGCACAGCTCCATTTGTGCAAAGGCCAGCATCTGCTGTTCACGTAAGAATCTACTGCTCACGCAAGTGGAGCTTCATGCACAAGGACAAGCACCTGCTACTTGTGGAGTTTCGCGCCAGTGCTCACCTGCTTCTTGTGCAGCCCAGGTCTGAACGGGTCATGGCCCAATAGTGGGCCATGGCCTGGGGGTTGGGGACCCCTGTGCTAAACAATGCAGGGCAAGAGATATGGTTCAAAAGATCAGACTGGAAAATGGATGGAAGAAGTTGTGGTTGCCTCTTTGACTAATTCAATAACAGACTCTACACTGTAGAAATTTTATATATAGAGGCAATGAGTTTAAGATCAAGATGTTATTCTTAAGGAAAATATTTATAGAGTTATACTTGCTTGTATATACTGGCTAAATTTGAATTGCATATTAAACCATAAAATGTAGTTTACAAATCACAGGGATTATACCAAATCTCAAATAAATTATGACTCAATATGTTGCATGAATTGGACTACCATGTTAAATCAAAATATGTTTTGAATTAGCGTGCTGGGAGAACAAAGTATAGTGGTACCTCGCTACTCATCATTAATTGGTTTTTGGAGGCACGATGAGTACGAAATTTTTCCATAAAGAATAATGTAGTGAGTCACAACACAGCCGACACTGACAAGTTCTAACTTTTGCATTGAGTACCAAACAAACTATGAGTACTGGGACAAACTTTTCACGTCAAAATGTGTTGAGTACCAAATTTGATGAGTTTCAAAGCAGTTGAGTACCAAGGTACCACTGTATTTTTTAAACCATAACTTATGACCTAGCATACTAACTGAACCTAATAATAAGTAGTGATGATTCATACTTATTTTGAAAACCCAAGCCAGCATCTCTGTTTATTTTCTAGGAAAACTTTCTCTGGAAGAGTTCATTCGAGGAGCCAAAAGCGACCCATCTATTGTCCGTCTCCTTCAATGTGATCCCAGCAGTGCTGGACAGTTTTAAAACTGATGTTTGTATTACTTTGTGTCTTTCTGGTTTGTTTCTTTTGTCTCATGTATCTCTTCGTCAGAACAACATTCATGGGTGATGTTGCCTTTTTAAGGCTACCTTTGCCTTCTTTTGTGGCATTATCTGCTTTCCTTGTGGCCAGCCATGGAGGTGTTGTGCTTACAGTCTCTCTAAAATGCATTCTGGATTACAGGGAGTGCAACTGTCACAACAGTGTCCTTTTTTCAAATTGTAATTATTTGTGGCCTGTTTGCCACTGAGTATGAATAGGACTTACTTCCTAATTGGGTTAATGCCTTAAGTCATGTCTAGTTTGCCAATTCCAAGCTGGTTCCAAAACCCTGTAAGATCTGAGGCACATGTGGAGAAGACTGAAGTCAGTCAATAACTGCCATCGATCAATCAAATCTTTATTACGGTCAAAGACCAGCATAAAGAGGATGGGATACAGTCAATTAAAAAGCATAGAACGTACATCAAGTAATTATTTTTAAAAACCCCAAAAGCTATGAAACAAAGTATATATAAAAACAAAAGTCTAAAATAAATCTTAACAGGAGAAGTAGAAGCATTAAATGGGTGTAGGGGAGCATGAAGGGTGGCATGTAGCAAACTAAATCGATCGTAGTAAAGAGCATTCTTGTATAATGAACTAAATGCTCCTCATTATTAGCTTATGGAACATCTGATGGATGTTCAGCACCGCTGCACAGAACCTGACAATATACAGTATGTTATAGCAAGGTTAGTATCTGAAAGCAGCAGGAAGGGGTAGAATTGTCCTGTGCACGCTGAGTATGTATGCAGTAGTGGAGAAATAAAGCTAATATGAATGTCTCTGCAAACGAGGCAGAGGAGAGGTATATGCTCTATTGTTTTTGTGTGTCCGGTAGCACGGTGACGTCATCTCTCTGGACAGGAAATCTTACTGTATTGGCTTTCAAAGACAGCTGAGGGGAGGTCATATGGACATCATTCCAGAGTAAAAACTCTCTGTTGTTTAGGTACTTGAAGTTTGGTTAGGTATGCCATTGGGAAGTGGCAGTAAAGATTGGGGACTTGGCTAGATCCAGATGGTGCTACATTCTGTTTAATGAGTGTCTTGCCCCAATAGCTACCATGTACCTTCCAATATTGGGAAATGCCAAACAAGTTGGGTTTTTTAATGTCATTCTAGTGAATAAAAAGGACAGTGACCTTGGGGGGCTTAATACTTTTGCCAGGGAGAGAGTGCTAATGTTTATATGAGTTCTAGGGTTAAGACACCTTATATACAAGTTTCTGTTATCATATGAGGTTAAACATAGGCTGTATTATTCACTATACATTTCCCTTAAAGATATTTGAAAACTAGCTTATGCTGGGACTTAGGGTTAAATTCGTAGCTGTGAGAAGACCACGAAGAGCCAGTTTTGTCTAGTAGCTAAGGTGCTAGATTAGAAGCCGAGATACTTTGAGTTCTAATTCTGCCTTAGACATGGAAGCCAGCTGGCTGATTCTGGACCAATTTCTCTCACACTTAGAAAGAAAGCATTGGCAGGCTATTTCTGAAAATGTTGCCAAGGCCTATCTCTGTACTCATCAAGAATCAGGGTTATTTCAATGGACCGTAACAGCAACAGAAGTACTACTACTGGTATTGAAGAAATCAATGCACGCCAAGATACTAAATTGAATATGCACATTCATTCTAAGAAATCCTTAGATGAGATATGAAATTCCTTTTCTAAATGATGGTGAGTTCAATTCTCCAGTCTGAATGTTGCAACAAAGGGACCAATGGCACCATGGACTAAACTTAAGTAATGCACAATTTATGTTTTGTCTGCAAAGCTGTGAGCTATAATAGAATCAATGATATGGAATAATTAACACTAGCCTATGCTGTATCCCTTCAGAGATGCCATACCATTTGTAAAATTATAGAAAATAATGGGTTTGTACAGATCATCTAAATATTATATAATTTAAAAAAAAATATTTTAAAAAAATATTTTTTAAAAAACCCTATTTTAAAACGCTATTTAAAAAAAAACCCCAGATTCTACAAATGAAATTCCTTATATTTAAATAGAGATTCATTTGGAGAAAGGGCAGAGGAAAATTATATTTTATTTATCGTTATCTTGATCATCATTTAGCATCTTGAATCAGGAAGAGTAATTATGCAAGTTGAGAACTGAGCTGAAGAAAACTGAGCTAAACATTGGGAGCGATGCACGCCATGGTAGAGGAGAATGAAGGCACTTCAGGAAAATGAGAGGATTTGGTGGTAAATGATAGAACCATGATGGCAAATCTATGGCATGCGTGTCAGAGGTGGCATGTGGAGCCATATCTGCTGGCATGCGAGCCGTTGCCCTAGCTCAGCTCCAGCGCACATGTGGGCGCCTGCTAGCTGATTTTTGGCTTTCACAGAGGCTCTGGGAGGGTGTTTTTGGCATCCAGGGGGGCGTTTTTGCCCTTCCCAAGCTCCATGAAAGCCTCTGGAGCCTGGGGAGGGCGAAAAATGGGCCTACCGGGCCCACCGGAAGTCAGGAAAGGGGGGACAGTGGACATGTGGGGGGTTATTGAATATGGGTGTGGGCACACGCACGCGTGCGATGGCGCGCATGTGAACTATTTCGGCACCCAAGGAAAAAAAGGTTCGCCATCACTGTGATAGAATATTGTACTGGCAATGTCACAGAGCCTTATTTTGTTTGTACTTAGTTGAGGAGAATCAGTAGTTCCAATATAATTGAAAACATTTTCTAAGCATGTAACTTTACTAAGATAGATTTGTAGAGTAGAAATAAAGCAGGCAGGAAAGACATGGTTATACATGATCTTTTCCTCTTCCACTGCCACGCCAAAGCCATTTCCCTCTTTAGCTTCAGTCTTGAAGTTTGGCTTTTAGAAAAACAATAGAAATGGGAAACGGGGCATTGTTCCAGGGAAGAATTAGAGATCTGAAAGTACATGCAGAAAGGAGAATCAGCTGGCAGGGAGGACATCTATATATTTAACCATTTAGGCACCAGCTAGGTTTTCTCTTGCCAAAGCAATTTCCTCCATCATCCATGGTTTTGGAGTCCCACTGGCACGAAAAGAGCAGAAAGGGAATATTGTAATGGAGAATTGGAATGGGTTAACATTGTTGTGGTGCTGCAATTTCCTTTCTTACACAGTAGTAGCATTTGCTTTGTAACATGCAGTTTTTGCCCAGTTTGAATGGAAAGGGGTCCAAAAAAAATTACATGTTTTAAGCACTTGGCACCAGAGGAGGAGATTGATATGACTGCATTTCATGTTCTGGAGGGGCGGGGGACGAGTTCTCCCAAGGTAGATTCCCTCACCTCAATAATTTTCATACCCTAGAAGTACGGTAACTTGTAAAACAGCCTGTGTTTCTTCCAAATTTATCATGCTCACCCTGTGACAATACATTCACAAATGTGCATATCTGAAGATATCTGCACCTCAAAAGACATAAAATACAGGACTCATGTAGATCTTAATTAAAATACAGGATACCATTTGTAATGTATTTATAAATATATTCATACGAGCGTGCACGCGTGCATACCCACACACCAGAGGTGGTATTCAGCAGGTTCTGACCAGTTCTAGAGAACCGGTAGTGGAAATTTTGAGTAGTTCGGAGAACCGGTAAATACTACCTCTGACTGGCCCCACACCCATCTATTCTCTGCCTCCCAAGTTCCAGCTGATCGGCAGGAAATGGGGATTTTGCAGTAACCTTCCCCTGCTACGCCCACCGAGCCACACCCACAGAACCAGTAGTGAAAAAATTTGAATCCCACCGCTGACACACACACATATATAATGGAATTTTTAAAAATGTTTTGTGCTTTTTGTCCAAAGGTTACTGTTTTATTATACAGTTATCTTTTCCTCCATCTCCTTGAAATCCCTTGTACACAACTTTAGCTACGTTAAAGACAAATGGATGGACACAATGGAGTTTATAAACATTTTAGAACCCTTCCCAAAGCAACTATCTGGTTTCATGATTTGTCAGGCAGGAGCTTCAGTTCAGAACTTGGGGATAAGCTGGTTAAGGGGGCTGTTTTGTGCCTTGAAATGCACCAGGGTCACTTGATATGTAAAAGAAGAACTGCAGATGAAAGGGAAAACCTTATTGGCATAGTTTTAAGTGGGAACAGAGGCAGTGTTTGTTAATAACAATAGTCCTGTTCAACCTAAATTGTTAGATTTGTTTCAGTAAGGAAACTGCTTGTGGAAAAGATTTCAACCAAGAGGTTGGTTGTGAGATGATTCGTACTATTTATGGTATGAAGGATTATTTTTTAAATATTTATTTGGGATTTGTTACATATTTTTTTGAATTCCACCCAAAAAGGAAATTGGACAAATCCTCTCATGAGCATTTAACTCGGGATTGGCTGAACTTTTAGATTTGTGACCTTGTTTTTTTTTTAATTGCTTTTTTGGCCTCTAAAAATCGTAAGAGATGTAGCAATCTTGGCCTGGAAGTGTCAGATCTGAAACTTTTTAGAAGTTTCTGCTTTTAGGAGGTTTTTGAAGATTGCACGAAGAGATATGTAAAGTTTATTCCCAAAGAATTGAAGAATCATGCTTCTGAATTTTATTTTTTGGCTACTAAAATTGGATTTTTAAAAAAATGGGGGAGGGGACAGGGAAATTATGATTTCTCAATAGTTAATTTATAGAGCTGAGTATCAATTTGTTCCACGTCCAGGTGTTGCAATCAAGAATAACACTCTGCAAAACGCTTTGTGCTGTTAGGAGGCAGTGTGTTAATTTTTCTTCTAAAAATAAAAAGCAACTACATCTTTGATTTTTAAGAGCACTGGGCACATCACAAATATATTCCTGGATATTTTTATTGAAATAATGGACATAATGTTGGCAAGGTAAAACAGTGTATAAAACAGGCAATAAATGGCTTGGATTTTCACCAATCCACCTGACTACAGTGTTTGATATAGTAGCTCCACTATATTAAAAATTAGGCTGGAACTTAGCCATTCTTTAATGATGAGTCTCACAAGCCCATCATTGTAAATTTAAAGCATTTCTGACCAAATTTCTAAAGTATTTTGTTTTATGAAGAAATGGATGTTCATAAGATTGCTTAAGAGTATTTTAAATCATTTGCCTCAATAGCTGATTTCAAAATAAAAAAGCAAATTTACCAAAAGTCTAATTGAGGTCATGCAAGGGTATGGCCACAATGCGTTCTTTCAAAAAAGCAGCCAGATGTGTCTTAGGGTTCACCCCCTTTTTTTTAAAACATTGCCTTTTGTTTAAGCAGCTGTGTTCATCCATTTGCTTGGATGCTTGGCAAATCTTTTGGCCCAGAGCCTTGTTTCTTGATTTAGGGACTTAGTGTGTGGCTTCCTTTCTGTTTACTTAAAATATGAAGAACAGAATACATTTTTATATTAATGGTTGGAAGCAGAAATCATTTGGATGCTAAAGTCCTGAGAACAGCTGCAAGGAAGAGAAGTAAGACTAGACTTTAACTGGTATATTAACATTTCCTCGCTCCTCCCAAATTGGTGTTCTGGAAATAGAAGGGTTCCTTTGTTCGGAATGGGACAAAACGCTCCGGCCAGCTCACCATGGCCAATTTGTCACATGCAACTCACCACAGCCAGTTTGCCACAGGACAACTTGCCATAGTAAACTTGATGCAGGACAGCTTGCCATGGAACAACTCAGCAGTTCGATTTCATTATTTAAAATAATTTAAACATTTTATTTTTTGTCATTCACATTTCATTTTGTCCTTTGACATCCTTTCTTTAATGATTATATTCCATCATTTCTTCAACATTAGAGTCATTTTGTTCCTCAGCAAATTGTCCCATAGCAAATTGGCTGTAATGAGTTGACTGCGGTGAGTTGTCTTAGACCCCCGTTGTTTATGGAACAAATAGGAATCTAGAAGAATACTCTCCTCCCTTCCCTGAGGAAGAGTAGGAAGTTTACAACAGTAATGTTTTCTTCTACCCTGCAGGTCTCTCCACGTTACCCAGATTCCCCAGCTCACAGAGTTTGCAGAAAAAGAAAAAATCTATCTTTCCTATCTCTACTGGATACAGTTGGCCAGCATTTGTGTTCATTTTATGTGCTCAGGTTTCCAGTGTTCCTATAAAAAGATATGAGTAAGATCCAGTGGAAGCATGGATGTCCACTGAGGAGACAGTTGCGGAATTCTTGTCTTGATTCACGTGTGTCCCTGATACAGGTAAAAAAGCTTAGGTCTTCCATCACATAGTTGTGGCCACCATCTTTACATCTACTGCATGGACAACTCTGAATGGGAAAAAGTTGTGATCAGGCGTAAGATGCAGACTTTTCTACAACATAGCTTACATGTTTTATCTTAAATCAATAGAGTCAGCAGCTGTGTCAGAAACAAAATGGTGGGAAGTCTTTTGTTTCTAGAGACCAATTACAAGATGGTTGTCTTTGACCCATAACTCAGTCTTAAGTGCCATTTAAACCAACCGTGGTCCACAGACCACTGGTGGTCCGTGAGAAAATTTTGGTGGTCCGCAGAAAACTTAGTTGCACTTTTTATATTGTACAAAATACTCTTTTTAAAAAATCATATTAGTAGTCCATGGGATTTAAAATTATGAATTTAGTGGTCCCTGAGGTCCGAAAGGTTGGTGACCTCTGATTTAAACAGTGATGTGCATTGTCAGCCCATAGCTATCCATGCTCTGATCACGTTGCAATGCTGGCAACCCTGAGGGTGGGGTGGGGTGCAAAGGCATTTTATTTTTTATTCTTGTCGAAGAGCTGATTTATCAAGAATAAACGATTCATGCCAAATGTTGAGATGTTTTCACTCAAGCATATATGCAAGCACACACCTGAAAGACATTTCAGGCTTCCTTTTTAATATACGTGGCTTTATTGTAGGCTTTTGCAGGTAAATATTACATTCAAAACAATTTCCATTTGCTTTTGTGGGATTTTGATTGCAGCCTTTTGGAGATCCTGAGGTAAAGTTTGGGGGAGTGTTCCTTTAATTCCCAGTATTACCACACATTTTGGAAACCATTGCTCCGTTCTATTCTCAGTTATTTTAGGGTAGCGCATGCAATCTTAGAACTGAACAAAGATTCAGGAACAAATTTAGAACACAATAAGTGCTGCTTTGCTATTTACAGAATTTTCATGGCAGTAAAGCTATCAGTATGTTGACCTTAGTTTAGAGCAATGTTTCTCAACCTTGGCAGTTTGAAGATGTGTGGACTTCAACTCCCAGAATTCCC
>JANHGD010001950.1:14052-24683 GCA_027560375.1 Imantodes cenchoa
ATGATCTTGTGTACTAAGCTTAGGTCGGAACGTAGCCGGCGTAGTTCAAGGTTATCCAGGCCTAAAATTTCAAGTCTACTGGAATAAGGAATTTTATTGAATTTTATTTATATAGGCCAGGGGTGTCAAAGTCAAGGCCCCTGGGCCAGATCCGGTGCACAGGGTGCTTAGATCTGGCACGTGAGCTCACCCTGAAAACAGTGAGGGACTGGCCTGTAGTGCCTCTGCCAGTGAAAATGGAGCTCGGGGTGGCTGCATATGGCTGGTAGAGGGCTGCAGGAGCCGTCATGGCCAAAAACGGAGACTGGGTGAGCCGTCACAGCCAAAAATGAAGTGATGTTGAGCTGGCCATGCCCCCTGGCCACATCCCCCGGGCCCAAGGTCAAACACAACCCTGATGCAGCCCTCAATGAAACTAAGTTTGACACCCCTGATCTAGGCTCTTCTTACTTTGACTCATATTCAGAAAAAAGAAGAGAAACAATTGAGTTTTGGAGGAAGCACAGAACATATATCATGTTAACACAGTATAAATAATAGGCCATGAGGTTTAATTTATTGTCAATTGTCTGATCAACTCTTTACTTTCAATGTAGAATATTTTAATCAACCAAGATTCTAGAGAAGTGGACAGTAACCAATGGATACTTCAAAGTGCATGGAATTCTTTCAGTTGCATCTTTGGTACTGATCTACTTAAAGGAAATCTGTGATAGGTATTTTTTATTAATTCATTTATTTATTCACTCATCAAATTTATATGGACATCCATCTCATGAAAAGGTTGTTCTGGGCAGCGTACAATAACACTATGTAACTGTTAACATGTAAAAACAAATATTTAAAAAATAAAAATTGCATAGAGTAAGAGAGGACAGAAAACAACAATGGAGCCATCTTAGGAACTTTCTGATCCCCTGGAGCTCCCAGATCTGATGAGATAACCAGATTTTGAGACACTTCTGAAAAATCAAGAGGGAGGGAGCCACTCTCACTTTAACGGGGAAAGGATGTTTGATAAGGCAAGCACCACAGTAAAGAAAGCTCACCGCCAAATGCAGGTCCCTTGCAGATGGGACCTGTAACATGTCTTTTCTGTTGCATTTGATGGGAAGACAGATATAATCAGAGAAAGGAGGCCCCTGAAATAATATAGGAAGGCTTTAAAGGTCAAAACCTGGACCTTTATTTGGACCCAGAAGCAAACTGGCAATCAATGCAGCTCACACAGCAGATATGTAACATGCACAATTTTAGAGGCACACATAAATGCCTACACCGCTGCACTTTGCACCAGCAAAAGTTTCCAGATAACTCTTCAAAGTCAGACCTGGGGTGGGTTCCTACCAGTGCAGACCAGTACATGCGCACCGGTAGTGGTGGGCTGGTGATGTAATTTACATGTGATGACTCTGGTGCCATCTGTGCCAGCCCATGCGCACCACCATCTTTTTTCTACAATTTTTGTTGATTTTTTTGAGTTTAACCCTAACCCTTGACATGAGTGACGTCAAGCTGGCCATGCCCACTCAGTCACATGACCACCCAACTACTCCTCTACTCACTCACATGACTGCAAAACCACTCCTGCCCAGTCACATGACTGCCAAACCACTCCTACACAGTCACACGACCACAAAGGCATGTCCACCGTCACATGACCATCAAGCCCCGCCCACAAAATAAGCCACACCCACAGAATGGTAGTAAAAAAAAATTGAACCCATCCCTGGTCAGACCCATATAGAGCACATCACAGTACTCCAAATGGGATATGACTTGGGGTAAGGCACCATGAACACAAATGGCACAACTGGTGCATAATATGAAATTGTGCAAGGACTCTCCTAGACACTATCTGCTCTTTGAGCAGGAGTCATGAGTCCAGGAGAACTCCCAAGTTGTGTATCAGGTCTGTTCATTTCTTCTTCAGGGACTGTCTAAGTCCACAACTATCCAAGAGGGTATGCCTCATCTGAAACAGGATTGCAATATGGCTATCCACACATGCAATAAGGATGGGAAAGTGCTATTTCACCACTCTTAAGAGCGACAGTGTAGGGTTTAATAGCAGCACTAACTCATGTTAGTTCATCCTCTATTGAACATCAAAAATGGCCTATCATTTCACCTCCCTCAGGTGTTCCATGAATTTTATGGAGTGATGGGATTCATGAGAGGGGAGAAGTCACATAGGTGGGTTCCAATCCAAAGCCTCAGCTGCCCCCCATCCCATTCCAAGCAGTGACCAAGGCTTGAAGTTCCTCAAGATTGTAAGCCTGGGGAACTCCACTGCCAACCCAGGAATTGAATCAAGGAACTCAGCCAGGGGAATTGCTATGCAGCCGGGAGGTTGGTACAATAGCAACAATCCCAAGTGATCTATTAAGAAATGGGGACTCACATCTGGTAACATGTAGTTTAGTACTCCTGAAAGCTGTAAAAGACTCCCAGAGGATTATCAATACATCAACCACCCCATGAAGGTGAGCTGATCCCACCCCATCTTAGACACTTCCGCTTCAGCAATTCTCAGTGCCATCAGGATGCACAGTAACTACCATCCCTACTTACAGTCCACACACTCAAAAACACACTCCCATTCACAACACAGGAATCCATCCCCTGCCAGTGTGACTGATTGGTCCAGGATTCCAGGATTCTATTAACCACAACTCCACCATTCCTCTCCTCTGGCTCTCAACCAGAGAGGAGAATCAGTCTTCAGTGGGAAATCCATAGTCCAATCATTGTCTATAGATAGGGTCCATGCAAAGTGGTAAATGCATGTCATACTCTTTCTCTTTGGACTAAAAAATAAGAAAGTGAAATGGTCTTCACGGGGAGATGGAAGGTCACTCTATGGTCACCTCTCCCTGCCCAGCCACTGTTAACTCTCCTAGAGTCCTAATGTCCTGGATAGCCTTTCAAATAGAGAGCAACCAAGATGCTTCTCCCAAGAACAACCACTACAGGCTCCCAAAAACTGCTGCACATTCTTTGTTGATGCATCCAATCTTCCACCAATAAACCAGTTAAAACTAAATCAATATTCCAGAAGGCCACTGTTAATTCCTAATGGATCTTGTTGTTGTGTTTTCAACTTATATCAGCTACTGATGTTCAAATTTTTAACAATGAATCCTCACACTTATGGGAGACTCTGAACCAATACTCCACACTGCTAGTAATTTCATGTACTGCACATAAAGCACCCATATAAAATCTGAAATATGCCTGAGAAAAGTGAAGCACGCTGAAGTTTTACATATATCAGCCTTTTTGGAGGAGGGTAGGCACCTGGCAACCCAGGACAAAATGGCTGTGGAGGGTAGAAACCAGAGGGGAAAGATATTTTCTCTACAATTCACACTAGCTAATTGGATCCAAGACAAAAGAAGCATAACAGACTGCACAAGCATCGCCTGTATCAGCAGCAAAAGGCAGGGGGAGGATGCCTTCAGAACAGGCTGCAGACAAGTTGCAAATGTTGTTGTATATTCCTGCCTTTGAGAAATGGTTAGTAGGCCATCACCGTGCTGGGATAAGCAAGATGTGCAGATGAGTTCTTGGTATCCTAGGCCTTTGATATTTGAGCTGTGTTCCAACATCATACTTAACCTTATTACTGAATTAACTCATTTGCTGTGTTTGCATAATACATTGACTCATAAACTAAATGGGTTAGATATAATACACCAAATCACAACACAAAACAAAAACAAATCAAAGCTTCACTTGTGTGTGAATAGACCTGATGAAGATGTTATAAGAACACATCTTTGAGAGCCATTGCACTAGCTGTTCTACTTATCTTCAATTGAAAGACTGGTCACTGAAGGGATGCCCAAATCATAGCAAACAGAAGTCCAACAATTTGGGAAAGAGACAACATTTAAATCAAGACCATTTTGTGGAATAGCTTTTTGCATGGCCTGAGGACTAAGAGGGCCATAATCAAGCAGTGCAGGCTGCCCTGACTCTGAGGTAGTTAAGTATGCAGCAGACAAAATGTTAATCATACCTCATTACCCAGCAAATTCAAAAGTGTGGGGAAATCAGCATATATTTTAAAGAAATAAAATCATATTTTATGCTAGCCTCCTAACCCGGTGGTCTGCAGATGAATTAAGTTTGCAACTCCCAGAATTATCAACTTTGACTAAATCCAGATCATAGGTATTTACTTG
Source organism: Imantodes cenchoa (assembly GCA_027560375.1). Lineage (NCBI taxonomy): Eukaryota > Metazoa > Chordata > Lepidosauria > Squamata > Dipsadidae > Imantodes > Imantodes cenchoa. The sequence continues at coordinate 18,243 of JANHGD010001950.1, forward strand.
GTATTGGTTGAATCTGTAAATCCCGGCTAGAGAACAGCTATAATCCTCAGAGTTTTTTGGAGCCTTAGAGCCCAAATCACTCTGGTCACTCTGCCTTACCTACAACCCAGGGGTGAAATGCTCCCAGTTCGCTCGTGCCTGTCAGTCGTAGGAGAGCCAGTCACGAAGGGAGCATGAGGCTCCGCCCACCTGCCCAGACACTGCCATTTGGCTTCTTTTACCCTTTGCGCTTGCACAAAGACTTCTGTGCATGTGCAGAGGGTAAAATGGGGGTGTCCGGGTGGATGGGTGGAGCCTCATGCTCCCTTTGCGACTGGCTCTCCTACAACCGACAGCCACAAGTGAACCAGGAGCATTTCACCCCTGCTACACCTATCGGAAACAAAGGAAGTTGAACAGTTTGAAAGGTGTGAAGTCTTTGGTCCACTTTTGATGTCAACATTGGATGCAACATTGGACTCCTTCCAAAGCTCTTGAGATAGATATAAAATATTTCTTTTTTTTTTTCTAGATGTTCACACACATACAGAACATTTTCTCTGGACATTACAACATTATTACTTAAATATTTCATGCTCTTTTGCAGAACTCTTCTATACTATCCCCTTGAAAGAAGCAGTCAAAAGAAGTATTCTCATCTCAAATAATTTATTAAATGGATCATTTCCCAATTTAGTTGTAAGTGAAAGGAGATGGAAGGGCATAATGAATATCCAAGACTTTTGAAGAAACACAAATGATTGTCAGTGAGGAAAACAAACCTATATTCTTAATTTCTCCAACAGGCTGCCATGTCTTACAAGGACTTTTGTCTTTCTTGCTTCATTAGAGTAAAGGCTAGATTCAGGAGGCCCTGGGGAGCTACAGCACATCTGGCTGATCTCTATCACAGATGTTTATAACACATTTGAATTTTTCCTCATCTCTTCTTCAAAAGGAGAAGTAATAAATAAATAAATAAATAAATAAATAAATAAATAAATAAATAAATAAATATTCAAGTTGTATGTGAGTTTGAAGTATGTGAGTCTGAGAAGTAACTTACATATTTGCTAAACAAATGTGGATATAACTCCCCAGTTGCATTACAGTGCAAATCCCAGTCACTTCAATGGGGCTCTAATAATCATCACATTACAAACAGACATTTGCATTCAGACTAAAAAGACACTTGGTATCTGTGAATCTCTCCTGAAAATTATTGGGTTGCTCTACAAAAGGCAAGCTGTGGGGTTGCCAGTTGGAGATCAGAAGTCACTTGTGTACACATACACAGGTGGAGCATTTGAGAATATTTGTTATCCTAAATACCCCAAATTAATAGTAAAGCACTTTGTGCTCAGAATTCTGACTCACCCTAAAAGACATGCTGAACTCAAAAGAGTTTCTAAAATTTCTCCTCTAGTTTTGTTCCTCATGCCTTGGATGAATAAACCAAAATACACCAGGAGACTGGCAAGCCGCTGTTCCTCAGCCCTGGTGCTGAATGTAAATATCTCCATGATTTACATACGGGTAGTTCATATTATATATACCATTGGCTTACATAGGTTGGGCCTGCTCTTGGCATCTGAACAGTAACACTGCCACCTAGAGGCCTGATGTAAACTGATTTTTTTTTTAAAATCCAAAAGTATCTTTCTTTTACAGATGGTCAACATATTTGCAATTAGAATTGCTTAATATATCCTCAGCAGCATTTCATCTTTCAAAACTCTTCATAACTGCATCTCTTCAGTGGCTCTATCATGCCCAGTTTCAGAGTTCTTATTTTATTTTGTTTTATTTTAACCATTTTCATATAACACGTATCAGGTATGATGCAAACATATCGTGCTATGTCCTTTCAGGGAAATAAATATTATGCAAAATAGAGATAAGAGAAAAAGAAACATGCTACATATGGTATATTTTATAACAACAAAATTAACCACACCTTTTAACTGTTGCTGGCTTTGCTAACACTGTTGCTTCTTCCATGTCCGTAGACTGATTCATATATCTCCTTTCATTCTTTAAATTTCTTACATATCTTTTAAGAATTTCATCCACTCCATTCAACTTGATACAATGTTAAGTTCTATACTTTCTGTTATATTATACAATCAATTCAACTTTCATGGCAAAATGTTTGGGTTCTTAGCTCAACATAGCATCATGTGCCTAGAAAAACACAATAACATCCCCAAACCAAACCACTTCCAGGATTGTCATAAGCATTACTTATACATTTGTCTAGAAACACATTAAAATAGAAGAGGGACATTACACATTCCTGGCTTATTCCCCGCTCAGTCTTGAACCATTCACTAAGCATTCCATTATTCTCATACATATTTTACTTGGACTATATTCTACTCTTACTTCATTTAGTAACCAACCTTTAACTCTACAATCATAGAAAACATTTCATAGTCATGTCTGTTCATGGCATCATATAGCTTCCCAAGATCAACCAAGCACAATAAACTCCTCATACACATACATTCATACATTTTACAATGACTCACAAAACACAAAATAACAGATTTGTTCTGGATCTTTTCTTCTTCTTTCAATCTTAGCAACAATGTGCTCTTTTGGACTATATTTGGGGTGTGTGTGTGTGTGTGTGTGTGTGTGTGTGTGTGTGTGTTGCAAAATAATGGCTCTAACCTTCATTTATTTGGCATTGATAATTATCTTATCTGCTTTTTTCCTCATCATCTCTTTTGCTTCTTTATTTTATCAAGCATGCTTCCCATTAAGATAATTAGAATCATTCTGTGGCATATCGTAACATAATTCTTTTCATTCTGTTCCAAGCACGTTCTACATCCAGTGTTCTATTGGAAGATGAATCTATGTTCCATACTTTCTCCTTCTGGAATCATACTTTCTGTTTCTCTTCTTACTTTAATTTCCCTCTCATGTCTTCTGTTTTTATCCTCTTATGATAAGACTCTTTGTATCTCCTTCTCCTCAACATTCAAAGCAGCTTCCACAAAGTCTAAATATAAAACTAAAACCAAAGAAAATTCCAGTTACCACATTAGAAGAAGAATCTTTTTGGAGGGATCAATCAATGATATGCGATTTTTTTTAAAATGGCTTTACAAACTACAATTTGTCAAGAGCAATTTTTGAGTTCTGTGAACAAAATTTCCCAAAGACCAAGGTCTGTTACTTTAACAAACTATTCTAACATGAATTATATGGCTTGAACATAGAGTAACAAAAGATCTAAATAATTTGCTATAGCATCATTTACATAACCCTAACATCCCCTTAACAGTGTGACTGAGAACAGTATAACCCAGCCAGCTCACCAAAGCACAATTATGCTAGTACATAAAGCTTTCCATAAGACTTCTGCCTGTTGCCTTTCTTGAAAGATGCTGATAGTAAAGGAAACCAAATGATACTAGACTACTGAACTTTTCTTACAACCACAAATATCTCTATTTTTAAAAAAAACAACCACCATGCCATGTCTCAGATGTAAAGAACAGCTTTGTTGTTATTGGCACATCACTAGCAAACTGCAAATGTGATAAGCCTATGTGCCCTCTCTTGGACTTCAAGCTGCATATTATTATTCCTCTGGGGTACTTATAAGCATGGTGAGCTATTTATTTACTTAGTGATTTCATCTTAAATCCATATTGAGGAGAAAGCCCTTGAAGCTTGTTATCACTAACTCCCCTCCCTAAAAATCACACTTTTAAGAAAGAAAGGAGAAGAAGCAAAGAGAAGAAAGCATGCAGAGAAATCTAAATGACAACCTTCCCATTATGTAACTAAAACACTGAATTTAGTGTGGTGCAGGATCATAATATCCTCTAGTTTAGATTTTCCGTCAGAGATGTAAAATAATATTTAAAGCACTATATAATCCACGTTATTAGTTAAGTTACTTAAATAATGGATAGATTACAGATAGATCGGAGCTATCTATCTAGATAGCTATCTATCTACTAGATAGATAGATTGAATCATCAAGATGGAATTCCAAGTAATGCTGTAGCCTAAGAGGTACAGTACATTACATCAGGAGAGCTGATTACTTGAGATTTGTGGGACCATCTGACTGATCACCACCAAAAGCTGATTGCCTTGATAGAGAGTTCATTAGATTGAGTCAGAGGGGCAGTTCTGATATAAGATTTCTCGCACAGACGGTGTTAGAAATGTCGTCCAGCACATAAGGAAGAGCAATTAGCTCTTAAATAACTTGCTCATGCAAGTAAAATGTAGATAATATAGCTGGGGATTAGATCGAATACTGTTATTATCAAAGAAAAGCAGCCATACTAGCCTATTTCCCTGTCAGTGCCTTCTTTCAACAAGAAGTCCATTTTGCACATGTCTCACCCACCCACCAACCTGAAGGCATGTTTGGGGGAACAGCAGCCAGTCACCCCATGGCAACTTGAGCCCAAGGCCTCGGGCAAAGCCAGGGAAGCCGAGAACCACCCCCCAACCACCCACCCAGGCAGGGAGCAGCTCCCCGACCTTCTCCTACCCGGATGGGAGGGACTTTAGGCTCCTCTTTGGTGGGCTGTGGCTTTTCTGGGTGAACACTTTCAATTGTGTTACGAAAGGACTGACGGTCCTCAAGCCGCGGCTTCTTTTCGGGGAAAGAGGGAGAGGCGGATTGCTCAAAGCATTTCCTCTTCTGCTGATCCTGCGGCCCCAGGGGCAAGCTGGGAATTCTGTCCGAGGTTGCTGCCGCCGCCGCCGCTGCCGCCGCCACCACCACAGCCTCATCCACCTTGCTCAAGACCTTGGTCACCTCCGGGGACATCTCGGCCGAGGGAGTTGCCCGGCTGGCTTGGCTCTCGTTCGTGGCGGGATTGGCCTCTCTCTCCTCGACAGGCGTGGCCTCCGCAGGCGACGACGATGAGGACGCCTCTTTGGCAGGGGAGGAAGGCTCCGCTTCGCGCAATTTATGCCGGTTCCGGCGGTTCCGGCAGCGGAGGGAGCGCCTCTTGTAGTGTCCGTCAGGCTGGTGGGTTGTGGGAGCGCAGGGTGCCCTGGCGGGGCCTTCTGGGGAGGCGGCTGTGGTCCTCTTCTGTGCTTCACTGGGGGCCGAGTTCTGCTCTTCCGTGGTCAAGCCCAGCCTGCAAGGGGGGTAGAATGGAGTCAATTGGCAGCTTATCCCACTAGCCCAGGGGTCTCTCCGAACCTGGAAACTTTCAGACTTCAACCCCCACAATTTGCCATCAGCGGCCTGCATACCATCTTCTGTATGGATTTATGACTGGCACGCTGTCGGGGTCCTTGAGCCACTCGTTACTAAGGGAAGCCATCTGCTTGACTGCTTTAGCCAAGGCTGCCCAACCATGGTAGCTTTAAGACTTGCGGACTTCAGCTCTCAGAATTGAAGCGATGCTGGCTGGGGAATTCTGGGAGTTGAAGTCCATCCATCTTAAAGTGGCCAAGTTTGAGAAACAGGGCATTAAATCAAATTTATGATTTACCGACAAAGAAATAAAAGTTAGACTAGCATAGATCTATTTCAAGCTATTTAGCTCTCATCAGCGAGCCATATCCTTCTGGCAGAGGCGGGTTCCTACCGATGCACTGTTCACTATCGCTCCGGTAGCGGCCCGCCAATTGCATCATCGCACGCACTACCGTTTTGCCAGGCCATGGGCGCCACCATTTTTTTTTTCATTTTTGCGCAGAAGGACAAAGTAAAATTTTCCTTCTGTGCATGCGTAGAGAGCCGAAATCACGCGAGAGAACACAAGATCACGTGCACGCATGCACGTGTGATCGCGATGCGCACCGGTAGCGGCAAGTAAGTACAACCCGCCCCTGCCTTCTGGGATTGGCTACTTGGGAGCGGCCCATAATTGGGTAGGCCAGGTCGCCCTGATAAAAAACAGTGCATTAAATCATTAAAAAAACAAAACCTATTTGTTGTTGCTGTTGCATTGAATCCGTTTTCAAAAATAACGCTGTGCATTGCTGCACTGGAATTATTTCTGCCTGCTGAAAAAACGTAACTGCCGTTTGGGCTTTAGCCAAGGGTGTCCAACCATGGTTAGCATGAAGACTTGTGGAACGTCAGCTCCCAGAATCCCCCAGACAGCAATGCTGGGAGTTGAAGCCCACAAGTCTTAAAGGGGCCAAGTTTGGAAACCCCTGCGCTAAACAGAAGAAGCCCAGCCAGGGACCCCCGTTACGTTTTCCTGGGAGAAATGTCGCAGAGGCTTCCTTTCTAGGAGTTCTCGCGGGGCATCTCCCCTCCTCGTGATAGGCAGGGATGGTGGTCAAGGACCCCTTTGTTGAGTCTAGGCCGGGGGTCTGCAACCTGCGGCTCCGGAGCCGCATGAGGCTCTTTGGGCCCTCTGCTGTGGCTCCCTGTTGGGTGATACCATCACTGACAGGCCCTGCCCCTCGCCCTCCCCTCCCAGTCACTCCTTGCCTAGCCTGAGAAGGTAAGGGCAACGG
>JANHGD010001950.1:167133-179523 GCA_027560375.1 Imantodes cenchoa
GGAGGGGAGAGAGGGAGAGGGAGAGAGAGAAAGAGAGAAATTTTCAAAATGACCCAGCAAGCTTCATGGTTGAGGGGGCACTTGAATCTGCTTTCTTTAGTCTGACTCCAACACTAATGAGTCACCTCACTGACTCATTAGGCTAGAGTGTGCTGACCTGAAGTAAAATTTCAGCACATTTTGGCTTCTGAAGTATACCAAAAGTTTCTGGCCCCATTATTGCCTCCCATGGAACAGTGGTTAACCTTTTGACTTAATGGCTTCTTTCTCAGCAGGAAATCTTTAGATTGCTAGAGAACCTGGAACCAAGAAACCACATATATAGATGATTTGGATCAGTGGTGGGATTCAAAAAAAAAATTACTAGCAGTTCTGCGGGCATGGCTTGTTGGGCATGGCAGGGGAAGGATACTGTAAAATCTCCAATCCCTCCCCATTCCAGGGGAAGGTTACTGCAAAATCCCCATTTCCTCCTGATCAGCTGGGACTCGGGAGGCAGAGAATAGATGGAGGCGGGGCCAGTCAGAGGTGGTATTTACTGGTTCTCCAAACTACTCAAAATGTCTGCTACCGGTTCTCCAGAACTGGTCAGAACCTGCTGAATCCCACCTCTGATTTGGATGCTCATAAGAAAACAGCAAGAATGCAGCAAGAAAGGGAGTAATAGCATGGAGTAATAGTTACTCCATGAGAATTCTCAGGGTGTTTCATTCAGACTATCTCCACCCCAGTAAACTCACTCCTTCATCAAACTATACTTTAAGTTGCCCTAATCATCCAGCAAAGGCAGAAGGTAGAACATGCACTTAGAATGCAACCCGAAAGAGATATTCCTATCAAGGACATTGGAATACAGGCTAACTGTATCTGAGGCAATGTCCACACCCTCATTAGGTCAGTTAGACTGCACCAGACCACCTCTTTCAGAAGAGAAGGGACAAGTGCAGCATATGGCCATAAAACTGGCAGACAGGAAGAAGTACCCAGAATGGCGTAATTTCACACTGACACATTCCACACTTCTCTGTTCAGCTGAAGGTCAGACTGCCAGATCCTAAGTCCCAGCCTAAATATGAATCAGCTGATTCCAATTCAGCCTTGACACTGTTGATTAACTATAGTCACTTTTGGTTTAGACCAGGGGTGTCAAAATCATGGTGTCATGGCAGCAGCATCAGGACTTTTTTCCCCTTCACTAAACTGGGCGAGTCTGTAGCCAATGCGTGATGCATCTGACTCACAGGCCAGGAGTTTGACAGCCCAGGTTTAGACCAAGATTATTCTTAATCATTCCAAGAACATAGCCAATAAATTTAAGGCATAAATATTTCCTCAGCATTTTTCAGGTACAGCTAACTTGTTCATCAGTTAAGTAGCTTAACTTATTTAGCCATCAAATGAATGAATAGAATATAATCGATCCTTTCTTAACCCACTGCCTTCTGTACTGTAACTTATGCCTTCTCAAGCATTGTCACCAAAACTGGTCAAGTCCTAGATTAAAATGTCAGAATACAGAAGGTTGGTTTAGCCTTGGATTCTACCGATCCAATAGCTACAGTAAGTCTGGGTATCCTAGCAATCCGTAATTGTTGCTGGTGTCAACAAGCTATTGTCAATATTGACAACTAGAAAAAGCTGAGCAATCGTCCCTGCTGATCCTTGTAGACATTGACTATAATTGCACATATGCCATGCCTACACCAATTATGGCATTTTCAGATGTTCACATGCACAGAGGTGGCAGGAAGGAGAAAGACATCTAAGCTGCCCTTCATTGTCCATCTTCACTTGACTGTCTCCTCGCCTCAGGTCCATCCTGCCAAGGCCAGATACACAGGACCCATGAAAGCAGAAGGGCAGAGGCAGAAACCAATACCAAAGATGCCTGGGGTATCCTTCCAGACATGAGCTGGAAAAGTGTCTGCAGAGGATCATTGGAAGCCAGTGTGCTTGTGAACCTGCAACAGGACAGAATAAATCATTTTGTCAGACATGGAAAATATTGCATTTAAAATATCAGTTCACACTGAAGAAGCAGCAAAGCAATCTACACACCTAGTCAGGACCCAGCTGTAAATCCTTGAGTTCATCTTGCTTGATAGAAAGAGTGCATGTCCCCACAGCTGGTTCTCCATAGCCCAGTCCAGGGCTTCCTATGAGCAAGCAAATCATAATCAAAACTCCTGACATTCACCAACTGCACCCTACTCTATCCATACTATTATTTTCCAATGTGACTAATAATCGACTGGCGGGCCCCCAGGCTAGGTCCTTCTCTGTTGCGGCGCCGACTCTCTGGAATCAACTCCCCCCGGAGGTCCGCATCATCCCCACTCTGCCGGCCTTCAGGAAAGCAGTCAAAACTTGGCTATGTCGTCAGGCCTGGGACCAATAAGTTTTCCAGCTGAAGGTTTGGCCCTCATACGTATGAGATGTGTGTGTGGATTGTTTTTATTGCTATGGGTTTGTTTTTAAATGTATTTTATTATGTGTTTTTATGATTGTACGCCGCCCAGAGTCCTCTGGGAATGGGTGGGCATATAAATTGTATTAAAATAAAATAAATAAATAAAAATCAAAGTTCATGGCAGATGAGGGCTAACCTAGATATCAGTGCTCTCCAATGTGTCCCATGGACAGGGTAGTGCTCTGTCTAAGTATAATGGATATGAGAATCAAGAAAACATAAGGAAATGTTACTACCCTAATATTATATTCCACAGAAAAAACAGATATTAGCCATGTATTAAGCAGAACAAGATCACCAACTTGAGATTCTTTAAGATCTGAATGAGTGGACCTGTGGATCTTTGGCATGCAGAGCAGGCTGCGTGCTACCCTTTGGGGGGGTTGGAAATTCTAGATGTTTCAAATCAACCAGCAAGCATAGCCAGTGGCAAGAGATTATGTAAGCTGTAACCTTAAACATGCAAAAGACATCAAACTGTCACTTCTGAACCAATATAATCATTTGCCTAAATATTCCTATTGTAATTTAGTTTTTTACTCTTTTTTCCACATGAAGGAGCCCCAAGAGCTATACAAAAATAATAAAAACAATGTTCCATGAAAATAATTTGACAAAAGTAAATAATAATAAAACAAAGTTCCATAAAGCAAGACAATAAAACCAGTGGAGTACAACACTTTAAAATAGAGTTTAATTAAAAGACAGTCTAATAGTGCTGTACTTCTCAATAAAAGCAATTTATTTCTCTGTGGAAATATATTGTGTCTGATTTGCATTCTCCCCGCATTTCTCATGCGAAATGAAACTGTGGATTACTTCACAGACATATGAGTAATCATCTGAGGTTATAACAATATGAGTGTGATCCAAGGCTCTGTACACATAATCCCCTCAGAAAGCAAACCTGGAGATTTAGCTCTTACTTTCTTTCTTCCATAGAAAAGGAGTTTGGTGAACTTCTCTATTTTTTGCTCTAGTGTGCCAGCCGTTGAGACCTTCTCCCCTGTGAGAAGGTCCATGGTTCCACAGCCAGGCACTGGCCATTCTTCTCCTGTCAGGTTAATCAGGTTCACCCGTGGCTCTTGTCTTTTGTACTTTTCCTGACATTTGCGATCTTGCATCAGCAGTTCGGCTGTATCTGATCCCACCATGGACTGCAAATGGGAAGGAGAAAACAGCACACATTAGATGGATTAGAAGATCAGAAATATCAGGGGTAATAACACAGCAAGAAAAGGGGCAGAAGCAGAACAGTGGCAGAACAGAACCATGGGCATTCCCAGAGTGTCTCATACTTTTATTTGTTTTTAAGTTCAACAATTTACTTTGCTGAAAAATAAGCCCCCCAAATTCATGAAAACCAGATTCAAGAACTGATTTCTCAATCATCAAATCTGTGCTTCAGATTAACTCATTTACTTTACTGCTAGAATTTGAGAATTAACGTCGTCTTAATGTATTCCAAAAGCTATCTCAGAAGATTTGGAAAGGGTTGAGGAACCCATCATTGATGGAGGGAAGCTTTACCAGTGGGGCAGCCCATATCTTTCAATACATTTACAAAAACATGTTCAGGCACAAGACCGACCACAGTCTTTCCAATGTCAATAACACAGCATTGGCAATATTGGGGTAAATGGAGAAAGAAAGAGATCAAGTTCTGTCTTCAATGCTATGACTAGTAACTGTCAGGCTGGAAATTATGTATTCATCAAACACTCCAAGGAAGTGATTAAAATACTACTGATCTGCAGAGTATATTCACTTAGGGGGACAACCTACCCCCACCCAGAAGAATAGAGACTCATCCTGTCTGGACTGAATTCATCATTTGCCATAAGCACCCAGAACTGCCCTATACCTACTCCATTTTGTCGGCAAAGAAGGAGAAGGAGTTTCCAAAGCAAGGCAGAATTTCGGCCCTGCTTAGTTGTCAGGTCACAGCCAGTGACTGCTTTGCACTGACAGAATGTCATCACATCCACCTTGTGCAGATCTTCCCTGAAAGAGAAGAAAAGAAGGCCACAGCAATAATATAATTAAATCTCAGCAGGATTTAATGCATGTGTGAAATATTTGCGCCATTTTGTACAGACAGTTCACGGAAAAGCAAAGACTTGTCCTAGATAATCATTTATGTCACCCTAGAGAACACCCATGTTTCAGTTAACACCCTCACACACACACACACACACACACACACTTTCCTCCTGATTCTTCTGCCTCATTCTCTGCACATTCATACATCAAACTGTCGTTAGCCATTTTTGTGCCTCCTCCAGATTTGTCACCCTCTTTGATGGGTATTTCACTCCCAAAGCTGAAGAGCGATTCCTGGCTATTAGGAGACCATTTCCTGTCACCATTCCCCTTTGATGACATGTCAGCCAACCATTAGCCAGTAATTATAGACTTTAGAAAGACTGCTCTGCCAGGTCCCATAATGGGAACTTCTGGCAAGCCAGCAATCTATCCAGCATCTGGAAAGCAAAAGTACAGCTCATCCCTTTGACCTAGCTACAGGAATAGGTGATCCAAGTAATCACATTCTCCAGCAAATAATAAAGAAATATGTAAAGACCTCTTTCCTTTTCCTCCGTTCTCCCCTTTTAGTCTTCTGCCACATAACTAAATAGGTGGATTACTGTGCAATACTTTCTGTGATTCACAATATATTAAAAACATCTCCAAATCATATAAAATATATATCAAATTTTGTCCTGAGAAAATGCCATAACAAAAGGCCCCCCTTAAGGTATGGGATGCCTGAAGCAGAAAATCCCAATGGTATCTTTTCTTGGTCATGTTAGAAAGTTAGCATGAAATATTCTAGTAAATATTAAAAAGGCAGAATATTTCCCCCAAAAGACAAATAAAAATCTTAAAGGAAACAGAAACAAAAGACCTCAGCTCCCTGCCTCAAGCAGATATTTTGGTGCCAGCTTATCTACAAGACAAAAGATTGGGCCAGTCTATCTACAAAACAAAAAACCTCAGCTCCAGGATGGTGGAATTATCCTTCAGGGCAGAGCCATTCAGCAACAATAGGAAATTGGCCTTCATTGCATCATCCAGCAAGATTCAACCAAGCCTGGGACACAGACAGCCTACAAAGTTAGCTAAGACCCCCGCCCCCTGGAAGTCTGACAGCCAATAGGATACATTTCTTGCACAGGAACAGGAAGCTCAAAGGCAAGGCCCAAGAGAGGGTATAAATATAGATATATAACTCCTCCATGTGATCTATTTTAGGACTTCAAACCCATGCGTCCTGTTCACCATTAAACCATCCTTCCAAGCAGTTGTTTCCAGTGTCTTTCTCCCCACTTGGAATTGAACCCAGATGGACATTTATTCCAATAGTCACCATATTATCATGAGACAGAATTATTTGTCAGAATGAACAAGAATTGTAGAAGCTTACTGTCATTTTAACCACCCTTTTAACTTTCAGGAAAGCACTTAAGACCTAGATCGATAGATTGCTACATAAAAGTTTTAAATTAAAATAGTATTGTACTGCACCCATTTACAGGTAGTCCTCCACTTACAACCATTTGTTTAGTGACCACTCAAATGTACATGGCACTGAAAAAAGTGACTTACGACTGTTTTTCACATTTATGACCATTGCAGCATCCCTGGGGTCACGTGATCAAAATTTGGACGCTTGGCAATTGGTGTGTATTTATGACGGATGCAATGTCCTAGGGCCCTGGAGTCTTCTGACAAGCAAAGTCAATGAAGAAGCCAGATTCACTTAATAACAATATTACTAACTTAGCCACTGCAGTGATTCAGTTAACAAATGTGATAAGAAAGGTCAGAAAATGGGGCGAAACTCACTTAACAACTGCCTTGCTTAGGAGTGGAAATTTGGGGGTCAAAAGTCAAGGACTACCTGTATTATTAAGTACTTCCAAAGTTTCCCCAGAAATTAGTTTCATCTACTTCCATTTTGTTACCCTTAGTCCAAACTTGGCTGGCTTATGTGGCTGCTGTTTGAAAGAGCAAGAGCCAACCTATTCTCCCCTCATGTCTTGTACCTGATCAGAGGTCCTGGAAAGTTTCTCATTGTTTCCTGCTCAGCATTGTCATGTAGAATAATCTGCAAAACAGAAGCAGGTTCAAAGGCATGGCTTGCTGATTTTAGTATGGCAAAATTGTCAACAAACTATAATGGCCTGGTTCACTCATAAAGAATGGATTTATAACTCACATTAAGCCAAAACAAAGAAACTATTTTGTAGTTTAGCATTATGTTCACAAGTAGGTTTCTAACAATAATTGCCTCATTAAGCCAAACTATAGTTAGCCAGCATGCTACAGCATACTGGTTTCAGTCAGCAGAAAGTCAGCAGATATGCCTTTTGCATATCTATCTACAGGTGGTCCTCGACATACAATAGTTCAGTGATGGCAAACCTATGGCACGTGTGCCACAGGTGGCACGCAGAGCCATATCTGAGGGCACACGAGGCATTGCCCTATGTCAGCGCATGCGCACATGCGCACACTGGCCAGCTAGTTTTATGCCTTCTTTTCAGTTGTTTTCGCTCTCCCCAGGCTTCAGGAAAGACTCCTGAACCCTGGGAAGAGTGAAAAATAGTCTATCGGGCCTACCAGAAGTCCGGGTGAGGCCTGTGCGCATGCGCGGGGGAGCAGCGCGGGTGATTGTGTGCCTGCATGGGGGAGAGGACATTGCATTATCGGTGTGGGCACACGCACGCACACTATCACGCACACGCACACCTTTTTTACAACAGCACTGCAAAAAGTGACTTCTTCACACTCACGACCATTGCAGTATCCCCATGGTCATGTGATCAAAATTTGGATGCTTGGCAATTGGTTCATATTATGATGGTTGCAGTGTCTCAGGGCCATGTGATTACCTTTTGCAACCTTCTGACAACCAAAATCAATGGAAAGCCAGATTCACTTAATAACCATATTACTAACTGTGGTATTACCTGTGGTAATTCACTTAACAACTGTGACAAGACAGGTTGTAAAATAGAGCAAAATTCATTTAACAACTATTTTGCTTAGCAATATAAATTTTGGCCTCAGTTATGGTTGCAAGCTGAGGACTACCTATACTCTGGTTACTTTTCCATGGCACACTGAAATCTGACTTTATTGTTTTCTAAATAAACATTCAAAGAACTTTGTATTTCTTATGTCAGTTTCTTTGATCTAAAAGGGTATCAGAGCTTGCCTGATGGTAAATCTAAACTGAGCCCAAAAGCCACAGTTGAGATGAGACCTCTGAGTTTATCTTTGAGGAGGGAGAATTTAGAATCATGCTCTTCCAAACTCAAAGTGCAGCCCCTTAACTACAGTTCATCGGGATCTCCACAGTCAAGTCAGTTACAAAATGCAGTTTGCAAGATAGACTTTATTTGCCTGCATAACCTCTCCACTCTCCTTCTTTCAGAGCATTTAATATGTAAGCTGAATGCTGAAAAGTCTGTTGGATGTTTTTGCCAAACAGTTAGAAATTGAGGGTGTTTATAGAGAATGCATTATAACCACCATGTTATCTATAAGAGAAATGATGGGAGGTGCTTATAGAAAAAAAGATATTTATTATGACATATTATGACATGGCTTTTTGTTTACTGGAAACAAATATAAATTAGATAGGTAAATCAGAGAAGAAAGTAAAACCAAGAAATAAAAAACAAAAAGCAATTAAATAGCACCACAGTTCTGATTCCATGTAAGCCGATATGCAATATCGTACCTTGTTACTAAGGGGCAACTAGATGTTTACCTCAAGGCTATGTATCTCAATAAGAGCAGGTTGTCCATCTGCTGGATCATTTGGACATCCTCGGACCAGCTGCCCTCCAGCTCCAAAACACAGAGGTACGTGAGGGAGGGTAAATTTGGGGGAGGTCACATGGCTAGACATAGCTTGGAGGTCTTCAGCTAAAAGACAAAAAGACAGTCCTTTTACTGGTGGGCAAATGGCCTAGATCACGAGTGTCAAACTTGTGGCGTCACGTTGCCATCATGTGACGTTTCGCGACGTATTTCCCTTTGCAGAGCTGGGGTGGGCGTGGCCTGCCCACGACACATCCGTCCTGCGGGCCACCAGTTTGACATCCCTGGCCTAAATGATAACCTACAAATACAAATATCCCCAAATCTGCTCTAGAAATCGTGTCTCAGTGTCCATCTATTTAGAAATCAAACACAATGGAAAATAAACTGATAGTTATCAAGTTGGATTCTAGTCCAGATTCTTTTAACGGTGGCATTGACTTAAATGTGATTATGGATTAATGACAATTGATTAACTGACTGTACGATTTTGCTATTGTGCAAGTCTAACTATGTATAAGTGTATCAAAAAATGTACATATTTTAGATTGTTACTGTAGACATTTTAATGTGACATTTGCAAGGTGCCATGCGTTTATCCAGATTTGGCAGCATTCAAATTTAACCAATCGGTCATTATTTACCAGGCATCCAGTTTTTGTAATTACAGAAGTATGAGAGCACATCCTTTCCTTCTGACATGTCCTTAAAATTAGGTACAATAGAACAGCTCTTAGTGGAATTATGTGCATTAGTCCATTTATTTCAAAAATGCTTCCTTTCAAAACTAAAAGGAGAGTGATAATATGATTCAAACTTTTATGCAACCCTGCCTCAAATGCAGTGTCCACCTTCTAGGGAAACAAAGGAAAACATCCTTTGTCATGCAGAGAACATGGTGATCTAGTAGGTGCTGATTAGAGCCTTTGAACTGCTCAAACTATACTACAGCAATAGCTGTAGTTTCATATGTACAAACTCATACCGGTAATGATATACATTTTGTAGAAAGAGCCTGGGAGAAATATGCTTTTAAAAGCCAAGAGTATATGATTGTGAAGTGCAAAACATTATTCCTGCTAATGATTAACCGTTCCAAGCCAATCTGACCTGCAGAAATCCAGATGATCACTGGATGGCAGCAAAAAATATATAGAGAACATTCTAACTCTCGTCTGCCATCTAAATGTCATCCCGATTCTTGTAACTCAGATCTGGCAGCCCTATCCATAGCTTCTCTCACTGAGATCTTTTCTCTTCAGGTGCACTTTGATACCCAGAAGTCTCTTTGCTTGGGAGAAAATCATATGGGAAGAGAAACTACAAGGAAGAAAGCTACTGGCAACTGATGGCTGGCTCTCTGCTTCTATACAGCTACTTGGCTTTTCAATATGAGCATCACTTTTTCTTTTATGTGACTGAAGCCATTTCAGATTGTACAACATTGAATCAGTGGGCTGGAAAGGACCTTAGAGGTCTTTAGTTCAACCCTGTGCTCAAGCCAGGAGTCCTTATACCATCACAATCAAAGAGATGTCCAGTCTCTTTTTGAAAACCTTCAGTGATGGAGCACCCATAACTCTGGGAGGCAAGCTATTCCATTGATGAATCATTTTCAGTTTCAAAATTTTTTTCCTTACTTCTAGGTTTCATCTTTAAAAGCTAGAGCAGTTTCCATCAAGTCTGATTTAGCTATGAATATAGTCAATACTCTTAAAAACCCAATCTAAAGGGAAATCTAGGGCAGACAACAGGAGTATATTATTTATTCAACATTTTATAGTCAGCATTTTCAGACAAAACCTCCCAGAGGAAGTTTTCAAATGTTATCAATAATGAACATAATAAAAGTAATGCTAGTTTTTTTTAAGATATTTTTTGGAGGGTAGGAATAAAAGCAATAAAAGCTTGATTTTTTTTTTTTAAAGTTTTAGGAACAACCTAGAAGGGTGGGATGGCGCAGGGGACAGAAAGTGGAGTTCACCCAGGACTACTATGTAAATCTGGAACAAACATCACAAGTAAAAAGATAAAAACCCAAAGTCCTTAAGACCATCCAATATAACTCTCCTTTGGGTAAACCATGAAACAGGGCCTTTCTCTCCAATCTTAGCATCAAATATTCTTCAAAGGAAAATAAGCCAAATTAATACTACCGGTAATATCACAACAAGAAATCATAGCTATGCTATTCAGATGAAACTTATCATAGACAGGTCTATTCAGACCTTCTTTATACCCAGAACATCTCTCCTTCCCTACAGTTCAAACTGCTATAAAATTATTTCAGCTTTTTAGCCCATCCAGTGTCAGCATTCAAATTTGGGGGAATCTTCAGATGGTCCTCCTAAACCAAATAGAATTTTTTGGTTCTCTAACCCTGAGTTTCACCATAGTTCTATCCAGTCTTTGACAAGTATTCAGCCTTATTGTTTCCTGATAGTTTCCTGATTGCTTATCTTTTTTTATGTACACTGAGAACATATGCACCAAAGACAAATTCCTTGTGTGTCCAATCACACTGGGCCAATAAAGAATTATATTCTATTATCAGAGGTGGGTTCCTGCCAGTTCAGGCCTGTTCTATAGAACCGGTAGTGGGAATTTTCCCCCACTCGCTGAACTGGCAGCGATGGCCAGTTGGACACGCTCCCAAACCGGCTCTCTCGGCAACGCCACAGATGGTGACATCTTGTTTTTTGCTTCTGCGCATGTGCAGAAGCTGGCTTTTAGTGCACGCACACGCCCACACGGCACACCAGTAGCGAGGAACCAGCAGCAAGGTAAGTCAGAGCCCACCCCTGTCTATTATATTCTATTATTACCGTCACCCTGCATCCTATCCTTGTTGAACAACTCACCTAACTGGACAGGGCTCCAATCTTTGGAGGGAGCTGCTTCGTAGTGGTTGGAAGAATTTTCCATATATTGACTAAGCTCATAACAGCTGGAACTGAGACCAGATTCCTTGTACTGTTGGAGAGGGGTTAGACCCTCAGGCAATGAAAGCTATACGGGGAGAAAACATAGAAAATATATGGGAGTGAATGGTAGCCTGAATTAAAACAAAGCAAAATAATCTATAACTTCTTTCCCAGGGAATTTTACTATTGGAAAAAAAATAGGAAATTACAAGGTCTCTTTCCTCCACCGGCTAAAATGTCAGCAAGGATGAGATTACATACCTCAAGGGCTGGAACAGTGGCATTCTTCAAAGAGTCCTCTTGGAAATTACTCCAAGTGTGTTCTTGAAACAAAGGAGAATGGTAGCTGATATCATAGGAAGCATCTTTCTTTGAAGCATAGCTATCTTCGTAGGAATCCTGCTTCTTAGTTCTAGAGGAAATCAAAGGAAAAAGAAAAAGGTTGAGCTTAATATCTACTGGACTCAACCTTACAGCAAACTTACCTATCAGTCTCCTTATACCATGATAAATACATAAAATGAATGCCAGGCTTGAATATGTACTGTTCCTTACAAGATTCTAATATTTCAGAATTTTGACCCAATTTCCTCCTGATGTGTACACAGCAAACTGTCTAAGCAAATGTTTCACTTAAATCTTTCTCACCTATCACCAAGTTAGGTGTCAAGTAAGAAAAGGCTCCCTCTATTGATAATGTCCCCTCCCAATAGCTTACAATTCTGCATTAGAAACGTCTGCAGAATACTAGATGCACAAAGAATGGCAGTTTTCTGCAAGATCATGTGAAGTGTTGGTACCACTTTATAATGCCTTGGAAAAGCCTTGGAATACTGCATCCAGTTTTTATTGGCCAATATAAAAAAGATGTTGAGACTTTAGGAAGAGTGCAGAGAAGAGCAACAAAGATGATTAGGAGACTGGAGACTAAAATATATGAAGAATAGTTGCAAGAACTGGGTATGTCTAGTTTAATGAAAAGAAGGATTAGAGATGTCATGATAGCAATATTTCAATATCTATATAATGGGCTGCTACAAAGAAGAAGGGTCAGCCTTAGAACTTGGAGCTTATTGTCACTATAAATGTACACTAATTGGCATACATTAAAATGAAATTTCGTTGCATACAGCTCTCAAAGGGTCACCACCTCCAATATAC
>JANHGD010001951.1:0-19657 GCA_027560375.1 Imantodes cenchoa
CCCACCCTCCCGTTCGCTTCCATTTGGGTTCTTTTACCCTCTGCGCATTCACAGAACGCTTTGCGTAGGCGCAGAGGCTAAGAAAACCCAAATCGAAGCGAACAGGCGGGTGGGCGGAGCCTCGTGCGCTCTTCGCGGTCCCTGCTCAACCAGCTCTACCGCGACCGATAGCCAAAAGCGAACCGGGAGCATTTCACCCCTGACATGTGGGTGCAGGGGATGGAACTTTTACTTTCTTTTGGGTGGGGAAAACCGGAAGCTTTCAGATTCAGGTTTTCCCAGATGTGCCAAGAGGACATCTCTCATAAAATGGAACTTTGAGAAACTTCAAGCCTCAGAGTCTTCTTTCGTTGGGGGTGTTACTTGGAACAACAAGTTCAGAAGGTTGATATATTGCCTTATATTTAAATATTTTTTTAAAATGGGAATAATTAAATTGTTCAAATAGTTTATAATTGACAGAGGCTGACTTTCAAAAAAAATATGATCTTTCTTACAAAGGTTCTTACAGAAAAGAACCAACTTTTCAGAGCATAAGGAACAGCCACTCGTTCAAGAAGGTCTGCAAAGTCTGCTTAAATTCAAATTCTAAAAATAGGAACAAACAACCTAAGCTGCGCTATCTTCTTCTTTGACATCTTTGTTTATTAAAAACTTATTTTTATTTATTTTTATTTATTATTTATTTATTTATTATTCAGATTTATATACCGCCCTAGTCCTGAAGGACTCATGGCGGTTCACAGCCATAAGATAAAATATACAAATATAAATATAAATAAGTTTAAAATTAATTAAATGATTTGGCTGTTACAAAAGCCCCAGTTAAAATCAAATTAAGACCCAATTTAAAACAATGTATCAGGCCAGGCCCGCCTGCCGGAATAGCCAGGTCTTAAGCTCGCGGCGAAAGGTTCGGAGGTCTGGGATCCTCCGTATCTCCGGGGGGAGGTCATTCCACAAGGTTGTTGCCCCCACAGAGAAAGCTCTCCCCCTGGGGGCCGCCAGTCGACATTGTTTGGCCGACGGCACCCGGAGGAGTCCCTCTCTATGGGATCGGAGGGAGGTTGCTGCTGGTAGTAGGCGGTCCCGTAAATAACCAAGTCCTATTAACCAGGTCCATATTAAAGAACAGCAAAAATAAAAGTTAATCATTTATCCTTTTAGATTGTAGGCCATTAGTCTACTTTTACAAAACAATATACTGTCAGGTATATAATTTAAACTAAGGATTTAAACCAAGCTAATGAAAGTTAAGAAGGAAGAAATGTTACTTTCTGATTTCATCACAGTGGTTCTAATTTGGTGTTCCTTTCTCTTTGTTAAAAATATTTTTATTAAATGTTTACAATTTACAATTAAAGTATAAAAAATGAAAAGTAAAAATAAGAAAAGAGGAAAAGTAGAAAAAAGAAAACAGTTTTATTTCTGCCTTCTTTCTATTAAGAAATTGCCATCTTTCTCAGTCCTCTTCTACTTTAACCCTTTTAATCCTCAAATTCATAAATTATCAGTTCAATCTTTTCTTCTCTCACCAAAAGTCCATATACATCTTCCAACCTTTTTTAAAAAGCCGGGGGGGGAGGTTCTTGACCAAACTGGTGTTCCATTCAAACTTCAAAGCAATATAGTTATCACTCAGCCAGTTTTGCCAAATATACTGAGGTATTCTGATGAAGTTATCTTGAGCCTTTTGAATGTGCCAAATAAAACCTCATGAAAGTTCTGGAAATGGATGGAATGAAAGTTGAACTGCTTATATTTGTGTACATGTATCTAAAATCAGTTCATTCAAGCTAACTGGAAAAACTTGTGTACTGTTGACCACCACAGAAAATTCCGTTTTTAATTTGTTTGTTTACTTGAAGCATTTTCACCCCAGGTCTTGGCTGAAATATCACTATGCAATTTATGGACCATCAGTAACAAGCAATCTAATTATACGATATCCACTTACTTTACAAATCCTCTAAAAAGAATAATTCATAATGGCAATATGAAATTGGAGACTCTGTACAACAAGCAGCACACACAAGTTTGTATCCCAATTAATAATTTGTATTATTTCCAGTGACTTCTTTCCTGGGTAAATTAGACTTCATTAAATACTCAAGCATACAAACAGCTGACAGGTGGTAAAACTATTCATGGATTGTGTGGTATACCAATTTGGAGAAAAATCAGCTCATACAAACCAGTACATCATGAAGACTAGACTATATTTCTCTCTGACATCTAGTTATTTCCCTTTTTCTCTCAAGAGCTATTTTTATTTCTGTGAGCTTTCAGACTTGTAAACATTGCATTTTGGAGTAGTTTAGGCATTAACTGATTGCATGAATTAGACTTTAGACAGAACTAACAGACTAACAGATTTAAGGACCTTCTTTTCTTAATATGGTACAGAACCCGGACACACAAATACTATATTTTTCCATACAAAGCAATTTTATTGTACAAAATACTACCTTATTCTACTACCATAAATCCCTATTTTATTTTACTATCTTACTATTCCTAGAATAGTTTAAAACTATTCTATTTCTACTACTTAATGTATAAATTTCTATTTGTATGTTCATATACCCATGTTAGCACTATTTATGTATTTTTATTCCACCTTTCTTCTTTTTTATTTTTATTTTATACTCAAGGTGATGAACATAACAAATACTCCTTCTCCTATTTTCCACACAACAACCCTGTGAGGTAAGTTAGGCTGAAAGAGACAATGAGTGAGCCAACATCACCCATGTTTTCTTATCTTAACTATATATATATTTTAATCTTTCTTTTTTCCAAAACCTTCCCCTTTTATAGGCAATTTCAGCCTACTTGCACCTTTTTAATTAACCCTCTTAAAAGACTGAAGAAAAAAATCACCCAGAGCCGTGATGGCGAACCTATGGCAAGCGTGCAACAGGTGGCACACAGAGCCATATCTGAGTGCATGCGAGGCATTGCCCTATGTCAGCTCCAGCATGCTGGCCAGCTGTTTTTTGGCCTTCCAGAAGGTGGGGGAAGCAGTTTTTGCCCTTCCCAGGCTTCAGGAAAGCCTCTGGAGCCTGTGGATAGTGAAAAACGGACCTAACCTCAGACTTCAGGAGGCTTTCCTGAAGCCTGGGAAGGGTGAAAAACGGCCCAACGGGCCTACTGAAAGTCCGGAGGCTTCAGTGAGACCTGCACGCATGCGCGTGGGGGGGGCACCATAGGGGGGTTGTGCACACATGCACAGGGGGGATGGCATTGCATTATGGGTGTGGGCACGCATGCGCTATCACACACGTGTGCCCTTTTGGAACCCGAGCAAAAAACGGTTTGCCATCACTGACCCAGGGAATATGTAAGTAAGGAGATAGATCCCCAAGAGGGAGGAGGAATAAGAAGCAATTCATCCCAGATATTAAGTGTGAGAGAAAGAGGATAAAGACAGCTCCTCCCTAATAGTTCACAAAATATATTGTAAATGCAGATAGTAGAGCCCTCAGTCTGGCAAAATTTTGTCTATAGATGTGATGCAATAAAGAAGCCAGCTTGAAAGAATCACCACATGTCACTCTTGATTTTACAATTCCAAAGGTTCTCAATCTTTAAAAAGCAATAAAAATATTTTAAAAGTAAATGTGAAAGTTCCTGCCATCTACTGATATAAAACAGCTATGTGGAATATGTGTGGATGATTTTGAAGCTCTCTCCTTTCTACAGAGTGATTTTGGCATTCCGGATCTAGTATTCAGCCATGGTTTTGGGCCGTAATGTTTCCCATAATGTTCTGGGAAATGGCTTCCTCACCAGAAGCTTTCAGGGCTTGATTCTTTTTCTCAACACTCCTCCCCACATGCTTGTTTTCGGTTCCTCCTTTATTTTTAAAAACTCTCCAATTATTGCGGGGAGGAGCTCTTCTTGGAGTGCCTTCTGCAGCACAACTCCGTTTATTGAAAAATCATGCTGAGATCAAAGGAGAAAATGAAATGAATGAGAATCTAATGGAATTTCCCAAATGAATAAAGGAATGTGGCTAAAGTCCACATGACAAATATTTCCAATTCTCTTCAATTTTTCTCTTTCCTGAATATAATATTCTATAATATCCAATCATTGCTAATTTCTGATAGGATAGATAATTTTGAATCAATCATATTTATGAACCATTATCTATATAAATAAAAATGTAAATGTCCATTTGTCCGAAATCTTAAATCTCTGAAAGTTTTTCACCGATTGCTTTGAAATTTTCACACAACGTTGCATTCGAATACGCGTGATTTTTTTAATATGCCTACTATTATATAGATGTCACACCTGTGACAGGTAAAAACATGCAGGTGCTTAAAATAGGACCTTTGCATTTCTGACTGCCACTTTCCACCATTGTTATAGGTCAGAGAGGCATCTAAGTCTGCAAATAAAACACACCGTATTTTTCGGAGTATAAGACACACCTTTTACACCCAAAAAGAGGGTGAAAACGTGGGTGCTAATTTTCTTGTGCTAATCAGTTGCTGAATCTGGAGGCAAGGGCCACAGCAACGCGTGACTGGGTACAGCTAGTGTTAAATAAATTCCGAATTGGATTTGAATTGTATCTGAAAAGAAACACAAGGAAAAGGAGATGAATGGAAAAATGTATTTGTGCATATTGTATAAGAACAGTAGAATCATAGAGTCATAAAGGTGGAAAGGATCTCAGAAGTCGTCTTCTCCAGCCTCCCGTTCCACATCTACTGTAGCATCTTTGAGAGATAACCATCCAGTCTCTGCTTGAAGACCACCTATAAAAGAGTTCTCACAACTTCATGAGGTACCCTTTCTCATTGCCTAATGTCTCATACATTGAGAAAACATTTTCTGGTATTCAGCCTGAACCCATTTCTTTGTCATTTTTATCCCATTTTTTTCTGCTTCTCCCTTTTGGGCAATAGAGAATAAATCCACTCCTTCAATGGTCTTTAATATTGGCCAGTGACAACTGTCTGGATAGATAGAATTTCAGAAACACATTCCAAGATAAAGTATTTTCTCTTACACAGAGCATGCATCAACGCAACCAGTTTGCAGAAAGAAACCCTAAAACAGGAGAAATACACTTTTTTTTAATAAGCGTGAGATGATATTACTTAACTGAGAAATGAAATGTCTGCAAGCAACCAAGCCCAGAAAGCACCAAGAACTCCACATTGTCAAAAAAAATATTAGGAAAAAAACAAGATCAAGTGGACAGGCAGTGTTGAAGATGGTCAGGCCCTAAGCCAGGGGTACCAAACTCTCGGGTGCAGGCCTGACGTATCGTGTGCTGGCCACGCCCATGCCCAGTTTAGCAAAGGGGGGGGGGAATCCCAATACGTCACATGACACTACTGTGCCAACGTGAGTTTGACATCCCTGCCCTAAGCCATTCAGGATTTTAAATGTGGTCACTACCACCATCTTGAACTGTGCCTTATTTGTTCTATACAAATCTAATTATGACTACTATACAGGTAGGCCTCAACTTTCATTTAGTGACTGTTCCAAGTTACAGCGGCATTGAATAAAGTGATATATGACCATCTTTCACAATTGCAACTTTTGAAACATCCCCATGATCATGTGATGAAAATTCAGATGCTTGGCAACTCGTTCATATTTACGACGGTTGCTGTAGCCTGGGATCATGCGATCACCGTTTGCAACCTTCTGACAAGCAAAGTCAATGGGGAAGCCAGATTTCTAATTTAACAACTTCAGGGATTCACTTAACAATTGTGGCAAGAAAGGTCTTAAAACGGGGCAAAGCTCGCTTAGGAAAAACTCACTTAACAGCAAAAAGTTTGGGCTCCATCGTGGTTGTAAATTGAGGACTACCGGTACTAATCCCGAAGATCACATTACTTTGGCAATCTGGCATTTCCCCCCTCCCCCACCCCATGTTGTCGAAGGAAAATCCTTTCAACCTAGCAGCACCCTTCAGGTCAGAGATTTGGAGGTGCCTCTGACAGGAATAAAGAAAAGAATGACTACTAGAAATGGAACCTCGATGGAAATCACTTGCAATGCGTCCTTCCCTCCTCGTACCGCAGAGGTACCTGTTCTAGCAGCACTCTGCTCTATCAGCATTCCAGGAGGAGCCTATTAGCTCCTTTAAGTCCAAATGCTGGACTTAAAACAGAAACACTAGACTGGGTTTGTATGCAAAGCCCAAAGGGAGCCATAACAAAGATCCCACAAGAGCCCCCTCCCCCAAAGTCCTTTTGGCCATTCCCACAGCAGTGACTGCCACAGCCGTTTTCTAACTCACAAGACTGAGAGATGAGCAATTATGGGAAGGCTGTGCTAGGTCACTGCCTTCCCTTGAGAAGCTGCCTGCCTGCTGGCATCAAAAAGCCAGACAAGACAGGCTTTGTGCTGCCCCAGCAAGCAACCTCTTCTGTTCCTATTCATCAACCAAGCCCAATTACTACTCCTTTGCTTTCACAAGAGACCGTGTCTCTCTCTCTCTCTCTCTCTCCACAGACTTTTTATGTTTGCTTTTGCAAGCTCTACCTTGCTCTGAGTTTTATCCTCCCACTTTTGGCCTTCTCCTGTGTAGCTGACCCAGTTATGTGGACTCTGCTTACTGCTGTTTTAACGCAGGTTCTTTAATGCATTTAGCTTACAGGTAGTCCCCAGTTTGAGAACGAGTTCTGCTCCCAAGATTTGTCCTTAAGTCAAATTTGTATATAGCTGGAACAGTATTACCGTAGTGTATTATGTATTTAACTTGAATCATTGTGCATTTAGCTTGAATTTTGCTACTATAGGCTCTGTTCTTAATTATAAGTTGCCCTTAAACCTAGGACTTACTGCATTTAGTTGGATGGAACTTCCATCTCTAAGCAATGCAGTCAATAAATGAATCACATCCAATTTCATGACCTTTTTACTTGCAGTCATTAAGTTAATCACTGCTGTCATTAAGCGAAGCACATGGTTGTTAAGCTAATCCAACTTTTCCTATTGACTTTGTTGGAAACCCCCTGGGAAGATCACAAATCGTAATCAAGTGACTCCAGTACGTTGTAACATGCTGATTACCAAACACCCACATACTGATCATATGCACGTAGGAACATTGACCCTTGTAAGTGTGAGGACTGGTCATAAATCACTTTTTTCCAGGGCCAGTGTAATTTTCAGCAGTCATTAAACAAATAGTTGTATGTCAAGGACTATCTGTACCCAAAAACAAACTCTTGGCCCATCTGTCCCAGTGGTATAAAATGTGTAAAATTCCTTCACAATTTCTGGTAGATCTTTTCTTCCAGCTCTATCCAGAGATGCTGTGATCAGGCCAGCAAATTTTTGCATATAATTCATAATTCAATCACCGACTACCATTTCCTATCCCCGTAGCCATAGGCTGCTTGTTTGGGTGGTTTTCTTCCAGCTACCATCATTAGATTACCATCTACTGGCTAATAAAAGCAAACAATTTTAGAAGTTATGTGTATAGCAACAGAGATATTCTACAGGGCCTTTCAACCAAGTTCGAAGTGAAGCCGTTTATACTTTCAGCGCAAAGGAAGAAGAGTTCAACTAAAATGGAAAAGTTATGGCAAAGGAACTGCACCTCCTCTGTTTGAAGCACGTCTCGGGCATTTTGTAGACATCTGCATTTTCGTTACCTTTCATATTTAATTTTTAAATTTCATACCTTTCTGCAATACTGTACTTTCTCACCTTTTTTTCTTCAAATGAAATAACCTTGCAAATTTCACAAACCTATTGGCAACACCTTCCATCTTTTTCTACTTCACCCCCTCTGTATCAAATATGTAGTGCCATAACACATTTTGTGGGAAGAGTACAGAAATTGAGGGGGGAGGAGAGGGGGTTGAACAAACTTGTCAGCACTTTCTGAAATGCCAACTAACTACATTTATGCCGACAAGTCATCTCTTCTTTCTATATCTCTGCAAATTATGAAATAATATAGATTGAATCAAATGTGCTCAAATGACAGAAAAAACACAAGTATCTGGTAGAAATCCAATTTTACGCCATTTATGTTTTATATTCTGTTGCAATCGCTTACAGTTAAAACATACAAACAGAATATTTTGGGTCTCATGTTTTGTTGAAAGATAGAATTGAACATAAATATAGCACAAGTCGATTTGATGATTTGCGGTTTATACAATAAACAATTTTGTTTAAAAAGCTATTCATTGTATGCAATAAAGAATGCAGATATTCATCATCTTTTAACTACAAGAAAAGCTACTCAATTGTCCATTTAAGATACTTTTGAATCTCTTTCTTGCTATTGATATGCATATAAGAAAGTCTGAAGTCTTTAAAAAAAACATCCTTTCAGAATTTTAATTCTTGGTCAGGCAGGAAGACAGAACTACAAGGAATCCAAACCATCATGTACTTTGAGTCACTTATGAAAAAGGCTAACCAGTATGCAAAGTTATCTGTTTTTACCCCAGTCAAACGTCACTAGCCCAGTGAAAAAAAAGACTAGTAGATCTATGTCGAAAAATAGTTTGGAGATAAGTTCTCTCAATGCACTTTGCAAGCTCCTCCTTGTTTTATCTACCTCCCCTCCATATCATTGATTGTTAGGCATAGTCACCTGCATAGATCTATACTTAGCAGCAACCTCATTGACGTATTGTACTGTGAAGGTGGAACGCCTATCATTTCAGCAATCTGAAAGGTAACTAAAGCTTCTACTACAGGCCTCTGTTCACTCACTCAAATATTGTGGGACACTTGAAGGAGAGTAATTGTGTGCGTGTTGTTGTTGTTGTTGCTTTTTTCTGATGGTTGGTGACACCAGGGATAAGAGGGGAATCCACCAATCCCTGTCTTTGAATTGGCTGGTAGTGCTCCTCCAAGGAGAGGACCACTTGCTCACCGAGTTACTGAGCAGATAACAAATTGGCCACTTAGGGCAATATAAACTACAGCAGCATACTTTTCCAGCATACTTTTCTGTTGACTGAGGAATGCACATAAATTCATGAAAAAGAGCTCAGAGTCATGCAAATGCAGCCAGGATTCACCAAAGGCAGAGGAACTGGGAGAAACAAATAACTTCAGTGGAGAACAAAGTCAGGCAGTGGGCTGATCCAAAGAACAGTACAAAATAATACAAAATATAATTAATATAAAAACACTTCCCTAGAACATGTTCTCCTGTTCCCCTCACTCCATGAAGAGAAAAGGGCAAATAATTTTAAAGATCACAACAGCAAAACCGAACAGAAAAATGTAGGGGGAAAATGCCATTGGGAAGTATGAAGAAATAGTAAAACAAGAAGATAGCTAAAGTTAATCCCACACTCTCTAGAATAGACACCATTTTAAGAAGAAAAGAATCTATTAAAAATTATCAAAAGGTAAGAGACTAAAGGAAGTTTGGAAGATTAGGAATTTCATGTTGAATACTAATAGAAGGCACCGCTGGAACAAAGCTGTTACCAAAAACTATGCAGAATCCCACCAACTATTTCCTGTGCTAACATACTTATATGAACTGGCTAATGCTAAATCCTGTCTGGTTGGCTATGTCTTCCTTATCGTGAAGATCCAACTTGCCAATTCAGCATAAAGTGAAAGGTCTTTGCTGTGTGCTTCTCATTAAGAGATCCAAGAAGAGTGATTCTAGCTTCAAGCAGAATGATGCGGAGTGTAAATTTCTTTAAGAAAAGGATTGTTTAGCCTGCCTGTTTGATTGCTTTCTTTATTTCGCTCACTTATACTGAATTTATCATATTAAAAATAGATATTCAACCTTACATAAGAGCTCTGCTGGCACAGTGGTTAAAGTTTAGGATTGCAGGCAAACTCTGCCCACAGTCTGGAGTTCGATTCTGACCAGCTGAAGGTTAACTTAGCCTTCCATCTTTCCGAGGTCATTAAAAGGAGGACCCAGATTGTTGGGGGCAATATGCAAATAATACTTCTACCTTGTAAATCTTCCAGAAAGTGCTATAAATCACTATGGGGCGTTATAGAAGTCTAATTGCTATTGCTGACTAGAACGGACTACCAATGCATAGTGGAGAAGTGTCAATTAGAAAAGATGGTGGCCACAATCACACAATTAAAATTCCACCATTTTTTCATATAACTGTGTGGCGGACAAAATAAAGGGATAGGGCTTCAAACACAGGCCACCATATCTTGACCTTTTTAGACCCCCGTGCATTTGCCTCAGTAGATGGCTATTTGCCTTCCACATCATTCAGCCCCATTTCAAGTGCCTCAATCATTTGAATTCAAACTACCTACTTAAAAGAAAGTTTTGGAAATGACTAATTGGATCCTGGATCCAGGAAAGAGTTTGGTTAGGTAACTTAACATCATTGTTTCAGATTTTTCTTTATGTGTATCTTAAACATTGTGCCATATCTTAGACAATGCAGTTAGCCATGAGTTAAAAGACGTTTGTGTGTATGCACATGGCTGTGCCTGCCGGGATGTCAGTATATCTGGAAGACATCTGTGAAACTAACAGATGAGTTCCTGGTTTTTAAGTTTCATCAGAGGGGGAAAATGATAATATGATGAAGGGAAGGATAGGAAAGCAAAATATTGCAGAATTGCCTTGAGCTCTCAAGGAACTACTCATCCTGTGTAAATTAAACAGATAGGAAAGGTCTGCTCCCACCTTAGCTGTGGCTAGGTGACAAACAGGAAAAGCACATCTTCTATCTAAACAGTGGTGAAAACACATTAACTAAACTGGAGAACAAAATCTTAAGTGATAATTAAGCCTTTTGTGTTTATATGATTTCAGTCTGAGCTTTTCACTTGGTGTTAAGACATTCTGTAATCTCTTGCTTGAACTGTGGCATCTGCTTATTTGAGATATGACACATTTTCTCCCTTACAGTCGTTTCCCCAGACAATCTGTACATTAATTAAACTGCTTACTCTCTGTGGCTCTTTTCCATGGCTGCTGCTATAGCTCAATAAGAATATAGAAAGAAGTGGCAGCGGAGAATGAACCATTTTTAAAATGTTAATAGCAAAGCAGTTTGGAATTGGGACAGTTTTTATTCCTATCAAATTTGAGAAAAGAATATTGCAAGTGAACCCAATCCAAGCCAAAAGTAAACTTAGGAAAGGGGATTGGAGTGATCCAAAGAGGGCCAGAGGATAAGATAGGTAGCATTTCCCTACTTTATGAATTTATCCTGCAGAAAAACAATATATTTTTTCTTTTACTGAGATCTTCCAGCTGAAGAAACTAATTAGAATAAATGCTGGAAGGAAGAATTTCTGTACTCACAAGAAATGTATCTCTCTCTCTACAATTGGGAAATATTTCCAATTTTATAAACATGTTTTAAACATTTGCTTTTCATTCAGATACTTTGTTTACTACTTAGACAGGCAATTGTTGACAAAAAAGGGCTTTCAAATCCAACTCTTCAAGGATTAACATTTCCTTGAAATTTTCCACAAATATAATCTTCTTAGGAAATGAGTTTTAAAAGATTGTAACTAAATTTCTGCCTTACTCAGTTCATTTCCTTATATTTTCATTTCCTTACATTTCCTTATACGAAGCATCCCGTGTAACCCAAAAGCATTAATCAGAACAATTATTCCATTATTACAGGTTGTAATAAAGCTTTTAAATCAGTCTGTAATTGCAACTGTCCTGTAAGAGATTTTTAAGGAAAAGGACAGGGCATTTTCCTCCATCACTTGATTTAAGCAAAGCTTCTGAATGATGAACCTTAAGCAAATTGCTGCCATCACACCATTACAATCCAAATATACAGAGACTCTAATAGTTCGGAGAGTTTGATATTCATCTGTCAAAGTGAAATGTTTAGTTTATTTACTGAAAGGGTATCAACTGCACTTTTTGGCAATGTTTATAGAATTGAGAAATACTAACCCTTTTTTTAGTTTGCTTTTGCCAGAGATAGGAAATAACACAGTACTTTTGCGGGTCAGATCTACTTAAAGGTAGACACTGGGTTGACTTAAATCAGCTGCTTTATATTTAAATGATACTACCATCCCCACCACCCTCAATCTATATCATCATTTAAAAAACTATTTCTCTCCACTTTGAAACACATGTCTCCTTAAGACACATTCATACCATCTGCTTGGTAACACTGAAATCATAGTAAGTTGGTTTGCAATTGAGCAGAGCCTTTATACAGAATCACCGAGGAGCATAATTCAAACCCTTGGATTATACAATTCTTGTGGCTTTTGACCCACGTGTTTGTTCCAAGGATACTTGAAACAACCCTCACTGTCAAATGCATCCTTCTTCCACCTCTGCTCCATGGGAAGAGGCTGAAGTATTAAATTCTCTCTTCATTCCTTGTGCAAAGCAACAATGACCAATCCCTGCCCCTTAATATCATTCACACTTTTTCAAGGTCTGCATGTTAAAAACAAAGACACTCTTCATATCAAATTCAGTTTGCTCCTTAGATTACTCTCTGGCCCTCTCTGATCCTGAAGAAAGATACTAAGCAAGAGTATTTCCCTGAAGACAAAAGCAACATTTCCCTGAAGTGGCAAAAGCAACTTTTCAAACTCTCTGCCTGCAGATTTCCCCATCTTCCAAGGGAGCATTGTACACTTCCCTTCAAAATAGATCTTTTGTGCCGGTATAATTGGAAACTGGTAGAATGTTAGTCTTCATGTGTTTTGCATGTTAGCCATGGTGGTGCAGTGGTTAAAATGCAGTATTGCAGGCAAGCTCTGCTCACTGCCAGGAGTTTGAGCCTGACCAGCTCAAGGTTGACTCAGACTTCCATCCTTCCAAGGTCGGTAAAATGAATACCCAGATTGTTGGGGGCAATATGTTGACTCTGCAAACCAATTAGAGAGGACTGTAAAACACTGTGAAGTGATATATACCTCTACGTGCTATTGGTATTAGCAAGAGACAAGCCATCCTATTATTCCATGTCTCCATCCAGCAGTTCAATGGCAGTCAAAAAAGGCCATCTGCATAGCTGGGCTGCTTTTTTCAGAAGCATCTTAGAGAAGCCCTTGAAAACAAAGACCATTTTTTAATAAGGGTAGCAGCATCTTGGGATATTCTTCACAGGATGGAAATTGAATCTGTAGTATGTAGCCAAAACAAATTTCTGACCGCACAGATAACACCATCACATTTCTCATCTCCCCAAACCTCAAGGTATGCATCCAGGAGAGCAATTCCTAGCGCTAACAATCAATAGGCGTTGTGCAGCTATTCGATCTTACTCTCTTTAATGGATTTCTGTGATAAGAAGCAAGAAGCAGAGCAAAGAGAAAGAAGATTAGAAGATGAGACAAGTAATGCCTGGAAACTCCAATAACACTACGTGAATCCAGCAAGCTAACTGCACAGGAAAAGCTTTATCAAGAGGCATTCGCTATGTATTTTCAAAATGTAGCATGGCTGCCAGTAAAGAAATACTTAAAAGCAGAAGTAAGCAGCGTGGGGCCTATGGGCTTCACTGTGTCTGCTAGATTCGTGCTCCATCTGACCTTTCGTTTCTTGGTTTGCTTAGTTTCCTTTAGTAAAAAATATGAGA
Organism: Imantodes cenchoa; assembly: GCA_027560375.1. Lineage (NCBI taxonomy): Eukaryota > Metazoa > Chordata > Lepidosauria > Squamata > Dipsadidae > Imantodes > Imantodes cenchoa. Next base: position 13,536 of record JANHGD010001951.1, read on the forward strand.
CAGTTTCACATCTTGCTTATTTCTACCAATATTTTTGGTCCCACTGGAGATGGGGCATTTTCACGGTGTTAGACAAACAATCAGTCTCTACAAAAAGGTTGGCTTTTTATTATGGTCCACGTTCAATAAAACTGAGGGGAGTCCTTAAGGATGAAGAAGACCCATCTATCAATACTTAAGCAGAAGATCCAGATATCTTTCTCCAATCATTCTTTCTGCAATGGGTATTGTATTTGAACATGTACTGAAAACTCAAAATTTCAGACAAGCAGGTAATAAACAATTCATTTTGCTAGGTTGACTGTATTTATTTCATTTGCAATGCTATGTATCTTTCTTGTTTCCTCCCCTTATTTTTCCAGTAATTCCCTTTATCCAAGAAACTCCATTTTATTGGTTTCAATAAAATGTGTGTAGCTCAGGGTTAAAATGAGGGCTTCTTGGTAATCTCTGGGTTTGGTTGTTTTCTTGCAGACATTTCATTACAGACATCTCCTTACCAGCACTGAGGATGTTACCTAGTTTAGGTAATGAAATTCAAGAAAACAACCAAGCTCAGGAAGCACCAAAGGCCCCTCAGATTAGAATATGTTAAAAAGTTCTGCTTTATTCCTGATAGTCAACTACTATAATTCTCTTTTTACAGGGAAACTCTTGGAAGGAAAAAGGGCTCTGCTACTGAAGTTTTAAATTATGGTGGTTTGCAACATCCCCTTATTCAACTACTGAACTGCAGTACACATTTAATTTCTTCTCCACACTACACTGGCGTTTACAATTAAGCCCTTTTTATTACAGAATGTGGAAATCCCCCACAAAAATAAATTAAAATTAGAAAAAAGACACAGGAAGGGGAGGCAGAAGGCAATTTTATCGAAAGTTTTCTTTCATTAAAGAATAAATTCCCAAAGGATTTAAAGTATATGTATTACTTTGATTGTTTTATTTTTTACAGATAAAACAGCATATCCACAAATCAATGCCCTTCAAATTCAAACAATACTAGACAACACAGTATCAACAGTAGAGACCTTCAAATTTCTAGATTCAACCATATCGCAAGACCTAAAATGGTCACCTAACATCAAAAACGTCATCAAAAAAACACAACAAAGACTGTTCTTTCTGCTCCAACTCAGGAAGCTCAAATTGCCCGAGGAACTGCTGATACAATTCTACAGAGGAATTATCGAAACTGTCATCTGCACCTCTATAACTGTCTGGTTTGGCTCTGCAACCCAACAAGACAGACACAGACTTCGGAGGATAATTTAGAACTGCAGAAAAAACAATTGCTACCAACCTGCCTTCCATTGAGGACCTGTATACTGCATGAGTCAAAAAGAGAGCTGTGAAAATATTTACAGACCCATCACATCCTGGACATAATCTGTTTCAACTCCTACCCTCAAAACGACGCTATAGAGCACTGCACACCAGAACAAATAGACACAAGAGCAGTTTTTCCCCCGAACGCCATCACTCTGCTAAACAAATAATTCCCTCATCCTGTCAAACTATTTACTTAAGTCTGCACTACTATTAATCTTCTCATCTTTCCCATCACCCATCTCCTCCCACAAATGACTGTATGACTGTAACTTTGTTGCTTGTATCCTTAAGATTTATATTGATTGTTTTCTAGTATGATTTGATTGCTTATTTGTATCCTATGACTATCATTAAGTGTTGTACCTATGATTCTTGACGAACTTGTCTTTTCTTTTATGTACACTGAGAGCATATGCACCAAAACAAATTCCTTGTGTGTTCAATCACACTTGGCCAATAAAAATTCTATTCTATTCTATTCAGCCTCTTGCTCAAGCAGGAGACCCTATACGTGATGGTGAATTTATGGCACACCATTATGGGCATATGGGGAGATCAGGGGGTGGTGGTGTCGCATGCGCATTGCATTATGGGTGTGCGGGCACGTGTTTTCAGCAACTCACTGACAAAAAGGTTAGCCATCACTGCCCTATACCAATCTAAATGGTTGTCTAGTCTCTTCTCTAAAACTACCAGTAATGGAGCGCCCACAACTTCATAGTTTATAAGGCAACATTTCTGTTTCTGATATACTGTCCCTCATTCTCAATCTTGTTTGCAAATGAGCTTGTGATCAAGGCGGGTATTTTAGGTGCTGATACAACTCCAGGGGCAGCGTGAGATCACCTCCTCCCTCCAGACTGAAAATGGTTTCTTTCTAGGCACAGGCAGCATTCACCAAAAGCCTATCAGCCGCTTCCTGTGATCTCACACACAGCATGTGGTATGAGCTGTGTGGAAGTGAATCACCTGTTGTCACTCCCACTACAACTGCATAATCACCAAAGCCAGGGAGGCCTCTTTAATGTTTGAGGCAGGAATTGCCAAATCAGTTCAGTCTCCAGAGGGAGACTGGCCTCACCTTGGGAGGCCAGATGGATTTGGAAATGTATTCAGTAACTCTTGGAAAGTTTGGCCTTTTCACCTCTGCAAGTGTTTTCAGCTTTTGTTGTCTTCAGAGGAAAAGATTTCAGAAATTTAAAGCCAAAAGGCCTTTGCTGAATTATTGGAGAAGGCACAAAGAGGTGGAGAAAGAAGAAGGTGGAGGAAGGGGATGTAGGATGAAGGGAGAAGGAGAAAGAAGGTAGAGGAAGGGAGGAAGAGAGGGAGAGGAGTGATAAGATTTGAGAGGGGAAAACAGATGTGCAACCTGGAAATGATAAATGTAAGATTATTGCATTAGCTTATTTTATATTGGTAAATAATATAAAATCTGTGTTAATTTTTTTAATAAGATGTTATGGTATATGTATTGATGCCTATGTGAAATATATTAAAAAAAATTAAAAATTGCAAAAAAAAAAAAAAAGGAATGGCATCCTTGGGCAAAATCAATAAGAGGCTGGGCTTATAGGAGCTAGTTGGTTGGTAGTTAGCCTCATTTGGGAATTTATAGTTTTATTCTGGATCACCAAGGAAAAGATGATAAGCAATGTCTAACACACATCTTCATGACCATGTCTGAATGAACAACTAATTATTTTTTGAACAGCCAGATAACAAAACCTCAAAGGTTATTCACATAATAATAGCTTTACTTTTTTACTACACTTATACCTGTGACCGGTCAAAATCTGCAGTAATTTAAAGCTTGCAGAATACTTTTTTACAGCAATCAATTATATTTCTAATTATAGTTCTGTCTCATTTCTATTATCTGAGGGGAAAAAAACTGCCTTGTATAGCGTTTTACAAGCAGCCCTTCAGTTTGATACAATTCCCAGCAAGTAATGAGGTAGCCATAAAATAGGAATAACTATTTTGACGTTAGGATTTATTATGCATATTTTAAAAGCTTAGATTAAGTTGCTAAAATGGGGTAATTATTCTCTTATATGCAATGCAACATAGCAATAATTAATTAATTAATTTGATGATTAGAATCATTAATTTTTAAATCAACTTTTAAATGTATTTGGAAAGAATCTTTGGAATAATTGGCACCATATTTAATAATTTTAAAAAATGGTAGAATCATGGGCATCGCTTTTGAAGAGGCATTCCATCTTCTCTTGCACCCAGGATTGAATGTGTAAAGTTGCTACAATTTATTATTATGCTAACGATTGTCAGCATAGGGCCTTCTGAATATGCTGGGGCTACAGGTCTCCTGCTCGTGGCAATTCTGACAGACCCAATCCATCTGATGAGCTCCAGATGGAGTGAGATTTTGCTTTGGACAGAAGAGGGGTTAATGGAGTTATACAATTACTTTACTAAGAGCAATCTTAACATTTATCCATTAGAAATGTGAATGCAATCTATATGAAACCAGAAAAAAAAAGTTTTCTGAATAATGTAAGATACACAGTATTACTTGGCTCTAGTAATTTCATCAACTGGCATGTTGAAGGATCATTAATGCAGTAGTTGATATAATAAGGTCACATGGAACAGGTGTTCGAAGGAAACGGTTTTATCTTTGTTCTTTTAGATTTGTGAGCATGAGGGTCAAACCTTATTCACTTATTAATTTACAGCTGCAATTGTACGAAACACTGTTGAGAATGACCTTAGTTCATCAAAACACATGTGACTTCTGGTAAGCTATGAAATAGACTAGCTAGTCATCCAGATTTCTGTAGATTGGATAACCTTGTTACATCTAGCTATAAATCTGTATAAGAAATTATTCTTTATTATTTTAGTATATTTAAAATATATAAAATTTGCTTTTGTTTGTTCATTATATTAAATTTGAGTTACAGAATATTTCACTTTTTCTTTTCTCTGTGGTTCTGAGCCCATAAAAAGAACTTGATGAATCAGTTAAAAGCCTTCATGCCATTCCACCACCACCCCAAGTAACCAATCAGGGGAAAGTCCACAGTGCCATAGTATCTTCCTATTAATATCTGTCCCAACCTTCAGGTCTTCCAACAGTGTCTTCCCATAGTACGTCCATCATCACTACAATCAAGTAAGGCTCTACATTTAAGCAAGAAAAACTAAATTGCAGCAGGTGGTACCTGGCTCAATAGTAGTAACTGCAAATGGGACCTTGAAGTCTAGTGGATATTTAAATATGAGCCAGCAGCTCATATTTGGCAGTTGCAGCTGCCAAAAAAACCAATGTAATTCTAGGCTCCATTAACAAAGAGGTAGAATCAAGATCGCGTGAAGTGTTAATACTGTTTTATAATGTCTTGATAAGACCATACTTAGAATATTGCATCCAGTTTTGGTCGCCAGATATAAAAAAGATATTGAGACTCTAGAAAGAGTGCAGAGAAGAGCAACAAAGATGATTAGGTGACTGGAGGCTAAAATATGCAAAGAACAGTTGTAGGAATTTGGTATGTCTAGTTTAATGAAAAGAAGTACTAGGATGATATGATAGCAGTGTTCCAATATCTCAGGGACTGGCAAAAGAAAAGGAGGTCAACCTATTTTCCAAAACATTTGAGGGCAGGACAAAAAACAATGGATGGAAACTAATCAAGGAGAGAACCAACCTACAAATAAGAAGAAATTTCCTAACAGTTAGAACAATTTATCAGTGGAACAACCTGCCTCCAGAAGTTGTGGATGCTACAACACTGGAGGTTTTGGGCAATCCTATACTATTTGTCTGAAAAGGTATAGGGTTTCCAGCCCAGGCAGGGGGTTAGGCTAGAAGACCTCCAAGATCGTTTCCAACTCTGTTATTCTGTTAAATCCTTGCTATTAGTCATCCTTTCCACTTTCCTTCCACCATTTCCAGTATTATAGACTTAACAAGAAAGCTAGGTTTTTTTATATATCCAAAATATGAGTTGAGCTTGATCCTTTGTGTCTTGAAAAAGAACTCTAGATTGACCTGTTCTGTGATCAATTTGTTTTCTTGAGTAGCCCTGATATTCTCAGGAATCTTCTCTGATTCCAAAGTTGAAAATATCAATACTTTTTCTAACCTGCTTCTTCAAGTCCTTTCATTTCCATAGAATGGAAATGGAAAACCATTGCTTTGGGATGGGATATTGGTTCATAATTTGGGATTCTTTTCTCTGCATTTTCCCTCTTCTACAATTATACTTTTTGAGATGCAGAGCCAGATACATGATCCTAAATATGAACATGCTAAACATGTATGTTTAGCATGGTGCTATTTTTTCCCCATGTTTCTCAGCCTAGCTTATTTTAGCAATGTCACATTCTGGTAATGTCTCTAGTAAGCCATGGGACTCAGCTGCAAATCCATAGAAGTAGTTTGGGTGACTTTGACTGTCTCTCTCTTTTTCTAACTCACATGGTTATTTGGAAAAAATATGAGAGGGAATGCCACATAGTACACTTTGAGGTCCTGGAGGAAAGATGGGTATACATTTGATAAAAAGAAATTAAAAAAATAATTGAATATGTGGCATTAGGATTATAACTCAAATGCAGATTATTTTATAGTGTTCCTCCTTATCTTTATTTACCACTTGAACATTAATGTTAATATTCCTTCTAATCAGGGGTGAAATGCAGCAGGTTCCGACAGGTTCTGGAGAACTGGTAGTGGAAATTTTCAGTAGTTCGGAGAACCGGTAGCGGAAATTTTCAGTAGTTCAGAGAACTGGCAAATACCACCTCTGGCTGGCCCCAGA
>JANHGD010001951.1:42007-53907 GCA_027560375.1 Imantodes cenchoa
GCTGCGTTCTGGGCTAGCTGGAGTCTCCGAGTGCACCTCAAGGGGAGCCCCATGTAGAGAGCATTACAATAGTCTAGTCTAGATGTGACGAAGGCGTGGGTGACTGTGTGTAACGAATCCCGGTCCAGGAAGGGGCGCAATATTAGTGGTCCGTGGGATTTAAAATTATTAATATAGTGGTCCCTAAGGTCCAAAAGGTTGGTGACCCTTGATCTAGTCCAACACCACACACACACCCAAGCAGGAGACCCTATACCATTTCTGACAGATGGCAATCCTGTCTCTTCTTGAAAGCTTCCAGTGATGAAGCTCCTACAACTTCTGAAGGCAAGCTGTTCCACTGGTTGTAACACCAGTTGTTACATCACAATATTATAATCTGATGGGAGTTAGGAAGTGTGTCTTTTCTGTGGCAGCCCCTGTCCTATGGAACACATTGCCCCTGAAATTTGCCAAGCCTCTATACTTTTAGCCTTCCATAAGGCTTTTAAGGCCTGGCTTTTCCTCCCAAGTGTTGGGAGAAGATTAGAAGATGGCCTATTAGCACTGATTGGTGTCAGGTTTTAGTTGTTTTTAAATGTTTTGTTTTACCTGGTTGAGTTTTATAATTTTTAAAATAATGTGTATGTTATTTTTATAATTTTTGATTGGGAGGTGTCCAGAGTTGGTTGAAGGATGGATGGCTATATAAATGTTTTAAATAAAATTAATTAATTAAAATGGGAAACAAGAAAGACCTACATGTCACATACCAAATATTCTCAAAAGATAATTTACAAATAGATTATTCAGTCATTTGAATCACTAACGTCACTGAACTTGAGGAGGAAAAACAACCCCACTGGTTAGGAAACGTTCAGGTGTCAGAGAGCGAAACCTGTGTATTCAACTTGGACTCTGCTTCAAAAGCACTGCATTAGCCTTAACCAAGTCACCCTTACTGATGTGTAATCAGCAAAAATTGTATATAAAAAAAAAAGCACATGTATTTCAGGAAACCAAGTTGGTGATGATTTTACTTCAAATTACAGATTAGAAATCAACTTATTTCAGGCAAACATTACTGATAGTTTCATCAGCAAAACATACACTTTTCCATACACCACCTGCAAACGTTTTGAATGATGCATTAACATTTTAAGTAAACAAGAGTAAAATTAACTGTATTTCACAGTCTACCCAGTTCAAACTGATGTGTAGCTATCTCATCAAATGCAGAACAGATAATTATATACCTACAGTCCTCATATTTTCTTGGAAAAAAGATAGGACTCACATGAAAAGGAACAAAATGAAAAAGAGGATTGTTTTTTAAAAAAAGAATTAATTGTTTATGTTTACAACTTTGCTTTACATAGTAAAATTCAAGAGCAAAACCAAGAAAATAAATTAAATACATCTACAGGGCAGCTTCCTGAAATAAAGGTCTGTCCTTTATAATAAACAATGTACGGTCACTAGATAGCGTCACTGAATAAGATCCATAAAATATTTTGTATTCTGTAAGAACAGCTCAAGATTATATAGATCAGGAGGCCATCACTTTGTCATGATGTCAAGAGAAGGCCACATGACCACATGAAACCTCTCTAACTCATTATAAACATTGAACACTCTTGCACCACAGAGGCAACAAACTGCTCAGTGGCTTTTACAGATATTAGTTAAGAAATGCCCCCAAAACACAAGCTCACTTACGACTTCTCTATCCCCACTCACACATATATGGAGTAGCTTTAAGCGTCACTAAGAAGAGTTATATCTGATTCTTTTTCTACTGCCAGTCAGACCAGCAAATGCATGTACCCCAAGGAACATAAGCCTTCATTCATGCCACCCATTTCATATGCTGCAGGAATCCCTACATTTTAAAGGCCTGAAGAAATATGAAGCACAACAAACCTTATATTGTCCACCTCAGAGTAGCAGGGCATACAGATAGTCCTCACTTAATAACCCCGTGATGGCAAACCTGTGGCACGCGTGCCGTAGCCCTCTCTGCAGGCACACAGGCCATTGACCAGCTCAGTTCCACTGAGCATGTGCGAGTGCCTCCCGCTGGCTAGCTGATTTTTGGGTCAGAGAAGCTCATGCTTTCTCCTCACTTTCTGTGGCCCGTTCCTTCCCAGATCTCTGGAGATTTCCCCTTCCCAGCTCTGTTTGGGGATGGGAGGCTTTCCCCCCAGCTCTGTTTGGGGAAAGAGGCTCCCCCCCCCCTTCAGCTCCATTTAAGGATGGGAGGCTTTTCCCCTCTTTCACCGCTGTTTTGGGCTGTGAAACCAAAACAGAGGAGGGTCACACATGCATGCGTGGTGGGTCACGTGCCTATGTGTAGGAGGCGGGACGTGTGGGAGGGGCATTGCATTATGAGTGGGGGCACTCGCGCATGTGCAACAGTGCGCGCACACACACTTTTAGCACCTGAGGGAAAAAAGATTCGCCATCACTGTAATAACCTGTCACTTAGCGACCATTCAAAATTACGACGGAACTTCCTGGAGCTGCTTACACCCAGATTCAAAACTGCCCCTCTCCCCACAGTCACATGATTACATTTTGCGCATTTGACAAAAGACCCACATTTACTGTCATTTGCAGCATCCTGAGATTTATGCCAAAAACCCATTGTAGACAATGGATTTGCTTAATGACCATGGTGTTCACTTTTACAACCACTGCAACAAAGGTTGTAATATTGGGTGCAAGTCACATGGCAACCTGCTTAACAACCTGCACGACTTACGATCATAATTCCAGGCTCAATTACAGTCATAAGTTGAGGACTACCTATAGGCAAATTGATCAGACACTAAAAGATGTGTTTAGAGAGAAGGCTCATTCCTTAGAGCAATTCAGCTTCTGAATAGTCTGGGCAGATGGAACTGCCTCCCCATATATTCAGCAGGCCGTATTTCCCAGCAAACACGCATATGATCCGACTGTCACAATACCAATATAATTCTTGACAAGTAACTATTAAAATACTGATTTATGTCAAATATTATTGCTGCATTACAGTACAAGGTTACAAGTACACCGTTAGGAGCTGTTGCTTTTTCTCCCTTGATCAACATGAGCAAGCTTATTATAGTTTTGTCAGATACTCTTCATAAGTCATCCGAGACTAAACAAAAGAATGAATACTCCTGGATAAATCTAAATGGATTTAGAATCCAATACTCTACCAAACTAGAATTTCAGATATTAGAAGACAGGACTGAGGTTTGAATCTCACAAGTAGCATTATGGTTTTATTGCACCATAACATAAATTGATCTTTCAAGGAGCAATTGTTAGATGTCCGGTCAGTTATATTTTATGAAAGAAAGCTACGGAAGTGTCTGTAATTGGAGTTTGAGCAGAGGAGGGAGTCCCGTGAGTGGTGACAGAGCAATGTTTAAGATACAGCTGCTCTCTTATGATGCAAGAATCATAATTATAAATCAGGTTGCTTAGAACACAGTAAGCAGGCAAGTACGGTATGACAAGTTCTAGAATATGTTTTACAGCAGTTCCACTGTAGGCCCAATTTAGTCCACAAAAATAATACCCAGACTTTCAATTTTTCTGGCAAACAGGCAAGCAAACACTGAGGGGAGAGGAGGAGGGAGGAAGCGTCCTATCTTTATTCATTCCAACCCCAATGGGTGTGGGGGATATATGAAAAGTGGCTCAGACTCCCTCCATCTGCCTGTTCGCCTATCAGCAGGACAATTCTCCAAACACAAAAGAGAACAGGAGCAAAAATGGTACTGAAACAAGAACAGCTGAATTCAAACATGGGCCAGAGATTGCAGAGAAAAACATTCAAAGAAAAAAAAATCCTCAATGAATCTCTCAAGGAGAAATATTTGGGAGGGTTGAGAACTCGTCCTTTGTAAGTCTACCTGTCTGGTCAGGTGACCTAGAGTAGAACTACTCCAACAAGCTGGAAAGGATTCGAAAAATTATGTTCTACATGCTTTCCCCAACTTGATTAGTATACATATAAATATACAACTATTTACTCAAGACTTCCCAAGATTAAAAAATGCACCATCCATAATGTCTCCAGGACTATAGCAAACAACCTTTTAATTCTGTTTTCAGGTTTTTCACCACACATTTAGAATACAATATAAATATATTAGAAATAGTCCCTGATTTGCAACAATTCTTTTAATGACCATTCAAATTTACGACACGCTGGGGAAACAAGGACTTGTGTCTGGTCCTTGCATTTATGACTGTCGAAGTGTCCCCATGGTGATGTGACCACAACCTGGGCACTTGGCAACCAGCTCACATTTACAATGGTGCAGCATCCCAGGCAGGGGTGAAATGCTCCCAGTTCAGTCGGGCTTGTGAGTTGTCAAAGAGCCAGTCACAAAGGGAGCGTGAACACAGAACACTTTGCGCATGCACACAGGGTAAAAGAACCCAAATGGCGGCGGCCGGGAGGGTGGGCGGAGCCTCACGCTCCCTTCGTGACCGGATCTCCGACGATTCACATGCACAAGCAAACCGGGAGCATTTCACCCTTGATCCCATGGTCATGTGATTGCCATTTGCAACTTTCCCCGCTCGCTCCTGTTAAGCAAAATCAAGAAAGGAAGTCAGATTCCCTTAATGACTATGAGATTTGTTTAACAACCATGGCAAAAAAGGATTGTAAAATCAGCAATGACTCCATTGCTTAGTGATAGATGTTCCTGTGTCAATTGTGGTTGTTTAGTCAAAAACTACCTGTGTATGTTACTGTGTAGAATTAAATCTCCTATACTTAATGGGACCTCCTCTCTAATTAAGATTCCTTAGGATTACTCCCTTAACAATACTTAAGTTTCTTTATGTATTTTTTTTTTAAATGATTCATGAACAATGTGGTATTTTGCAAGACAGGTGCAGTCCTGTGAGAGAATTACAGTACTTGGACTTGCAAATACTTCAATGCTAATGAACAGGAACAGGAGTTGCTTTTATAATAAAGTGCCAATTCAATTCCCTCCTTTCAAAACCCGAAGAAAATTACTGGCCTTGGAAAGGCAAAGATAAAAACTACTTTCTTCATTAGCACTTAGATGTCATAAAAATCATGTCTCAACTATAGTATTTAACTTTTATACAAAAAGAAGAGGGTTTTCTTCCCCCAATATAATTACCTGTATAAGAGCAAGGGATTCACAGAGAAGAAATTACTGAAAATAAGGAAACAGTGAGTGGGCACAAGTCTGCAGACATCCCACTGAAAACTGTGGGTGCTTTTGAAAATTAGCAATTAACTATTGCTTGGGAGAGACTGCTTGCCTGGTGAATTCAACTACTTTTCTAACATCCAATCAAGATTTTCTTAGTGGTTGCCCCAGTATTATAGACCGCCTTTCCTTGGAATTTAAGTTGGCCTCTCCTTGACTTCTTTTATGAAAAATTTTAAAAAGTTATTTCTATACTGAAGTTTTCCCTTCTGGGAATCCATAATTTTAGGAGGGCTGACCAGGATTTTAAAATCATAGCTGTGAATTTTTATTGTGTATTTCTCACTGTTATAACATGGCTCATTATTTCAGAGAAATTTCCTTAACCTAAACAGAATGACAATAACAGGTGGGCTGAAAATTAGTGAGAGCTTCCGATTTCCTGTAGGCTTCCCGAGAGTTTTCTTGTGGGAAGCTGACAGAAATCTTCCTTCCTTCCTCCCTGTTCCTTTCTTCCTTTTCTCCTTCTATCCTTCTTTCTCTTCCTTTCTCCCTTCTTCCTTTCCTCCCTGCCTCACCCTTCCTCCCGCTCTCCCGCTCTCCCTTCCTTCCTTTCTTCCCTTTCCTCCCTATTTTCCTTCCTTCCTTCCTTCCTTCCTTCCCTTTCCTTCTTCCTTTCCTATTTCTTTGCTTCCTTCTCTCTGTCCTTCTCCCTCTTTCTCCCTTCTTCCCTCCTCCTTCCTTCCTTCCCTTCCTTCTCAACAGGCAGATAAATGGCCGTTGCTGGGTGGAGGAAAGATTAAGTGTGAGCACACAGGGATGTGGGACTTGTGAGAAACTGTGAGGGAACATTGATGCTGCAGCAACCAGCAGCACTGAAGAAGCCACAACTTTCTAAAATTTCACTCCACAGGAGTCAGGGGTCTCAGCATTCTGTGAATTAGCCTATTTGGAGTATCTTGGTAGAAAACATTTTGCCCTAAGATGGATCATTTCCCCAGTCAAAGGTTACAGACGTGAGAATTTTGGTAGTGTACAGATAATGCACTCTGATATTTCATCATATTTCAAGGTTTGTTAGAATTTTATTTACAATATTGAATATTTACTGTTTATACAAAGAGTGGTTTGTCTCGAGAGCCTACGGGACATAAATATGATAAAGAAATATTTTTCTTTCTTTCTTTCTGCTTCCCTCATATTTATTCAATGGTTTCTCTTTTTTCTATTTTCTTTCAAATTCAAGAGTTATCCTTTCTTTTATCTTTCTCATCTCCACCCCCTTTTTTGGGCTGTTCTTTTTGTTGGATCCATGGGGGATCCATGTCTATAGTATTTCTGTGATGAAAGTAATTCTTATGCAAATAAGAAAATGAATAGCCTATGAAGATACAAGTTTAATTAATAGTATATCTTATTTTGTGGACAATTTAATTATTAATTCAATTAATTATTTATTCTGGTCTGGATTCTGTCACGAACATATGTATACATACGTATATGTACATGTGGATCACCCACATTTATGCAGGGGAGAAAAATCTGCAGAACATCTTTTTCCTAGATCTGGCAATCCTAGATTGACAGAAGTTATATTGCAAGTAGAGATACTGTGCATCAGGTCAATGATCCATGGTTTTTTTTTAAATCATGAAAAATGCATTAACGCAAATTGTACATCAAGGAGCAATTATTTATACATAGGGCAATATAATGGTTTGAACAGGTCTCATGTCAGGGTCAAGGGAAATTTCATTTTCGGGAAAAGTCAGCGCTTTAAAATATAAAAATCTTGCAAAGCTATCAGGGATAATAACAAGGAGAACAAACATGAACATTTTCTCCCTAATTTTATTACAAGAAAAAAACTAATTCAACAAAATCAACAAACTGAAATAGCTTCAAACCCACAAAGAATACATGGTCTCTAACTGCCTGTCCCAGAAATCTACCATTTTGACGTGCCTATTCTTCACATAGCCAACATTCCTAATATGCCCCCCTGCCCCTCGTTTTGTCTACTCTCCAGCCGTTCTTTTCCAAAGACAACCAGGATCGATTCTCCCATGTGATGCCCTTCAAAACAACCTAAGACACCCAGCAGCAACGAGAATGTGACAGACTAGGACAGTGACGGTGAACCTTTTTTTCCTCAGGTGCCAAAAGCGTGTGTGTGCGCACTATAGTGCATGCGCAAGTGCCCACACCCATAATTTAATGCCTGGGGAGGGCAAAAATGACATCCCCCACCGCCCCAGAGGCCCTCTAGAGGCCGGAAACAACCCATTTCCCAACTTTCGGTGGGCCTGGTAGACCCATTTTTCACCCTCCCCAGGCTCCAGAGGCTTCCCTGGAGCCTGGGGAGGGCAAAAACACCCTCCCCTGCCCCCCCAGGCCTTCCGGAAGCTGAAAACACCCTCCCAGAGCTTCCATGTGAGCCGAAAATCAGCTGGCCGGCACGCACATGCATGCTGGAGCTGAGCTAGGGCAACAGCTCGCATGCCAAAAGATATGGCTCTGCATGCCACCTGTGGCATGCGTGCCATAGGTTCACCATCACTGGACTAGGAAATCCTACTGACTATTGTCTCAGAAAATGGTGATGTACTGTATATGCCTCAATATGTAGACATACAACCAACTGAATATTGTAAACCTCTGATATAATACTCTCTGATGGTTCCAAATATTGCTAACCTCATAACTTGCTTGTAAGCTTGAAAGCAAGAGAGTCTGGGCTTCTATTGAATCAAACAGAGCTCTTTTTAAAGTTCAAACTCTTCATAACTGCAACATATCTTTGCAAAGTACATAACAGGCCATCAATCTCAATTCCAGACCCTCATGGAAGGGCCTAGCCCAGAAATGGAACAATATGGCATTAACCTATGAGCTCTTCTACTTTACCTCAACTATTCTAAACACTTATGCAATTTTTGGGGGGTAGGGAAAGAGAGTACCTAGGATATTCATGTGTACTCCAAAACTACTCTTTACGTTCCATTTTCAGACACATTTTCTTCTCAATTGGATCCTGATTCTTGCAAGGAAAGATTGCAGAAATAGTATGAGTGGCAAGCAGTGTCAATGGACTAAAGATACATAATCCCCATACATTACCTGGCTTTCTGGATCCCTGAGCATTTTTAGACCAATTTCCTATTGAGCAGCAAATACGGTAACTGAGATCAAATTGCACACACGCTCAGATTCTACAACTGTTAAATTCCATTCTCAACTCACTTGGGATGTTTCACCTTATTCTTCTGGGGATAATAATAATAGAAAACCCTGAATGGAGATGATTGTGATGCTGTCTATGACATAAGGCTACAAAACTACACTAAAAGTAACTCTTCATAGTATACACTTGGGAGAGAAATAAAGGTAACAGCTATCATAGCTTGTTAAAAACCAGAGCAAACATACCTAATAGTCCGTCTTCCCTTATTTTCCCCATAACAACTACCCTGTGAGGTGGGTTAAGGGAGTGACTGATCCAAGGTCACCCAGATGGTTTTTATGACTAAGGCAGTACTGGAACTCATCATCTCCTGGTTTCTAGATTGGTGCCTAGTAAAATTAATAGAAATTGCCTAGTACAGGGGTGTCAAACTCACATCGTCATAGCAACATCATGTTATGTCGTGACTTTTCCCCCCTTCACTAAACCAGATGTGGGCGTGGCCAGCATGACACATCCAGCCTAAGGGCTGCGAGTTTGACAGCCCTGGCCTAGTAAGAGAGAATGCTCAGTCTCAATGCATTATATATTCCCAGTGTATCAGTTTATTTAGTTTTTTAAAGTGCAATTCTGTTTCCCACAAAAAACTATAATAGCAAAATTAAAAATGGCTCCTGTTTTGCGAAGGTAGCACAAATGTCATACAAATATGCCTTTAATATCTTAGTCCTAAAAAGACATATATGAGAAGTCATTATTTTCAGATCTTTGCTCCAGGTATTGCAGAACAATGTGATAGTCCAATATTAACTGACTAGACATAAGGAATGGAATCAAGACTGGCATATCCAAGTCTTGCATGTTAATGACTGCACATAATGACTACAAACAACATGAATAATTGTTAAGATCTTGTCTTAAAGAGATATTCACTGAATGTGAAACTAAGGGAGATGCTTGTCTAAAATATATGTTAAAATCTTATGCTTGCATGGTCCTGCTCTTTTTAAAAGAGGGCCTACCCTCTTAGAAGTTACACCAGAGAATCACACAGAAAATAAAGTTGAAATCTGCAACAAAATTCAAATCTTTTCCCATCTGGATGCCATCTGGTTCTCATTCTTCTAACTACTGGATCTGCAAAGGTGAAAAAAAGAACATTCCTTCTAAACTACTGCTAACAGAAGAAAGACAGAACTCAAAATATATAAAATTCTATAGAAGAGTCACTACTTTGCAAATGTAGAGGCTATAGGTAGTCCTCAGCTTACAACTATAACAAAAGCCCAGAATTTTGATCATACGTTATACCAGTCACTATGCAGGTCATCATGTGACTGACCTGATTTATTACTTTTTTTTTTTTGGGAGCAGTCATTAAGCAAACCCATTGTGGGACTGTTCTGCAAACAGCCATAAATGTGGACTGGCGGCTGAGTGCCCAAAATGGAATCAAGTGACCATGGGAGGGGGAGTCAGAACTTCAAATCAGTCATAAGTACCTTTGGAGGGTGTGTCCATTTTAAGTTCAATGGTCATAAGTTGAGAACTATCTGTACAGCATGACGAACTAGGAAAAGGACTAGTTCTGAACTGCCTTATTGTCTTTAGGAATGAAAATGTGATCTGAATAATAATTAGAAAAGCTATCTAACCCTCCCTGCTTTAGGAATATTTCATGTAGTTCTCTAAATAACCATATAAACTTTTTCATCGGTAAAAAAGTTGGAACTTATAGGCCTTCAAATAAATCATAGTTGCATATACAGGTTTCTACAAGGCCTACTTATAGCCTATTTCTAGAAATGTTTATTCAAAAGTCATCTTTCTTCAGTTTAATGGTCCTTACCTTTATGTAAGCAAAAAGAAAATTTTAATCTAATGTCATACAAAGGGAAATTGCATCAGAATGGGGCTAGATATGGTTATATCTGCATGAATTTTTCTTTCAATTCCTATTTCTTTGGAAGCATCAACTATTGAATATCTGTAGTTCCTGCACACATCTTCCATTGAGCTTCTTATTTTCCCCCTGGTTTATTCCTAATGCACATTTCATGCTGAGATAAGCATTACAGCTATTCCATGAATAAAGGATTATAGAAAAGGCTGCATTTTGAAAGAAGAAGAGGCGCTGTACCTAACTCCATTCAGGATGGCCGAAATAGCTGCTGGATCCTACATCTGAGTGTGCTGTCATTGTAACATGCACAGTTCTTAGTGTACTCTAAAGATTTTGTTTTATTCTGTAAATCACAACCAGATCTGATGTAATACAAAGCTATTGCTGGTAACATAAAACTATGTAATACGGAAGTGCAATAAATGTGGAACACCACAGTAATTTGATGAACATATGTAATAAGATTTATTTAGGTTGTGGTCATTCGATGTGCTGAACCACAAATTAGTCAAGTACCCTTTGGGTTAGTATGTTGTGTGAATCCAGGCCATATTGTTAGTTTGTTGTTCACAGTATATCCATGCAAACCCCAAAAACTGGATTAAGTAAAGTATGCTTTTGCTCAAGTAATGGTAGACCTTTTAGGCTCTGCGTGTCAACAATTTAGAAGATGCCTACCTTGTCACAGTACTCCCCCAAACAAGAGAGAAACAATTGTCTATTTTCTTTCCATCTAGGCCACCCCAACAATAACACCCAACTCAGCAGCAACACTGAGGCTGGGTCTGAAGTAGAAGTCAAGGCCTCAATTTCAGCCCTAATACAACTGCTGCTACTGCATAAGGCCACCTCATGGTTCCCCATGAGCCTTGGGGAATAGTGCGATTACTCCACAGCTCAGCACTCCCCAGGATCTGCAGTGTGCTACTTACCTTCAGGCGGTGTTCTCTTTCTATTGAAAAGGCCACTGCAGCATCTCTGAGGTAATCCAAGTTGCATGAGGCCTTTGTTCTTGAAGCAGCTTCTTCTGCAGCCTCTGCAGCCTACAAATGTGTGAAAGGACACCCATTCTCGTATGATTTTTGGAGGCACCAGAGGCCTCAAACCCATCCTTGCCAGGTATCCATAACCTCCAAAAATCACAAGATAACTATGCTTTTGAGAATAGTTGTTGTTGGTCATCCAAAACATGGCCTGTTATCTTTGACATGTGTCATGGGTCCGCCATCACTGGTTTAATTAAATAAGGCAAGCAAACATGAAAACAGTCTTAAAGTGAATGCAGCAATCTGCCACTGACCCAACATGCCACGAGTTTTGTTTATATGCATAATTTTCAAGAAGCCATTTGCCACTCCAAATTAGTGAAATATACTTTCAATGTATAATATTCCTTCAGTCTATAAAATTACCTACACAATAAAGTAAATAGCATCC
This sequence comes from Imantodes cenchoa, assembly GCA_027560375.1. NCBI lineage: Eukaryota > Metazoa > Chordata > Lepidosauria > Squamata > Dipsadidae > Imantodes > Imantodes cenchoa. The sequence goes on from JANHGD010001951.1 coordinate 53,706, forward strand.
ATATAATCTGTTATCTTTTCTAAATGCCAGCATGCTAACTGCTAATGTTAACATGCTAAATGGCAACTTCAAATCTCAACCAACAAATTCTCTGTCTTACACATCGGCAAAAAGAATCAGAACAGAAAATACAAGCTTGGAGGACACAACCTTGTAGATGACCCTCACTCTGTCAAGGACCTTGGAGTACTCATATCTAATG
>JANHGD010001953.1:21058-34690 GCA_027560375.1 Imantodes cenchoa
TTTCGGACTGAATCTCACTACAGAGCATGCGCAGAAGTGAAATTTCACTTGGGGACATGTGCGCGAAACGTTGCAATGCGAACCGGTGGTGTAGGTAACTGGAACCCACCCCTGCTCTTAACATACTATTATCACATGTATATTTTTGATGGCTAGCGTGTATCAGATATTTTGCAATAAACAGGTTCCTCCTATTCATTTAAGTATCTTTGGGTGTCCAGGTTCTTGCAACAGAGTCTCAGGAATAAAAGTCTTCACATGAATGACTACAAGATCGCCTTGCTATGCAATGCTTATTCCACTAATTCAGAATGCTTTACGTTACCCATGGGTGTTCTGGTGGAAACTATTTATGGGAATGGCAACATGAGAATACCTCTCCCAGGAACCAACTGCATGGCCTCGGGTTCAATCACACCGCTGCCAATGAACCTCTTGGACTCCCTCACGGTTCATGCCAAAATGAGGTAAAATAGCATTTTCCTGACATGTCAAGCCACTTTGGGTATTTATTTTTTCAAATATTAAATTGAAATATCTTATAAGGGCCATAAGCTCTCCATTACTTCAACTGGAGTGGGTAGTTAGCATGAATGTGTAGACTCTCCTTAACCCTGGCCTTGCCCATTCTGCTGGCTTCTTTATGGTTAAGCGTCTAGGCCTTAACCACAGTTTGAAACCCAACAAATAACTATGATTTTAAATTCTGGTTAGTGCCAATCAAAATTGGTGGATTCTCTGTACTGTCACACACTGAATTACAGAGGGATTGCCAATCATGGCTGAGCAGTCATTGGAATACTGAGAAAGTGATGTATACCTTCAGTGTTGTGTTACGCAAACATGACTGCTTTTCCTGAATCCCAGTCCTAATTTTTAGAATTCTTTACAGAAAATAATACCTTCTTCTTCTTCTTCTTTTTTCCAGCCTTATTCATAGCATAGCCACCAGGGTAATAAAACTGGCCCATGCAAAGTCTAGCTTGGCCTTAGCTCCAGCTCTTGTGGAAACATACAGTCGTCTGCTGGTTTACATGGAAATAGAATCCTTGGGCATCAAAGGTTTTATCAGTAAGAAAACTTCATTAATTAATATTCTTTTGGACTGTTAATTTTGAATGATCTAAATTCCAAACCGAATTGCTTAGAATCATCAGCAGTTGTAATGGTCTGTAGAATGTTCTTTTAGAGACAGAAGGAGGAGGAGCCACAACAGTCAGATAAGAGACCGCTTAGTCTGCAGAAGGAATGGGGGCATGGTAAACATCTCAGAAAGGACCCTCCCTAGTTTCTTGGACTAAAAAAGTCAATTGGGGTGAAGGAGAGATGTATTTTCAGGTTTCAAAGATTGATGTCAATCCTTCAAGCTAGTCCAGACAAGAAGATGAACATTAACATCACCTTAATTTAAGGTTACAATAACAGGATCCTGCAAGAATTGCTTCACCTAATTACTTCTTTGCACATTATAGTATCAAAGAAACCATTCCTTAACTCTATGCAATAATTTAAAGAATATGGGATATTATATCTGCTGGGAGACTCAGTCTCTCGGGAGAAAAGTTTGCCTGTTCTCACATTAATTGATGTCAATTAATTTGTAACCTTCCAGAAATTGATTGATTATGGCTTCCACAATCCAACCATTAGCTATATTAGCTAAAATTGATAGAGGAAGCGATACTTATTTTCTCATATAAGTATACTTTGGTGAAACTGAAATTTATCCCTTCAATATCTAAGCTCCGCCAGAGAGAATATTTATATAATAATGTATATTCTAATTGTGAGATAAGATTGCCAATTATTTTAATACTCACAATACAGAGACAGATCTGGTTCACAATTCAAAAGTTTACTTAGAGGGTGAAAAAGCATTTGCAAAGGCGGCCTCCAAGTCTCTTCCCAAGTTGAATTGAGTACAAGGAGAACAAAAGCACATTTTACAATCCATACGCTTTATATTTTCTACACAATACACGCCAGGTCTAATAATCCCTCTCAACCCCCCTTTATTCTGCTAAGTCATTTTTTATGTTATTTTCTACTGTAAAGGGTCAGCATGACAATTCTCTCCATAGTCATAGCTATCTTATCTTGTCCTGTAGTTTTCTCCCTGGGCAACGTTCTTATCTTACTGCATTGTAGCCTGACCATGGGTGTTTCAGTGGCCTGGCTTTGGGTGTGTTCCAGGAGGAATTATCTCAAATCATTCAAATTTGTTTCACTGAATATATCCTGGGTTAGTTTAGAAAAGAGTATTATAGCTTGTTTATTGTATATAAAGCTTGTTAGTACATTAACTACTTTTTATAAAAGAGTAACTCATCATTTTTTTCTTTCATAATCATGGATTTTTAAATTTCTGCCTCTCAGAAATTTCAGATAAAATATTTAAAACCTTGACAACTGTAAATAACTTTGGTAGATAGTTTTAAGAGTGAGAATGATTGGCCCAAGGTTAATTTGTTACGGGCTTTGCATTGCATTGGCATCCTTCAGTCTCGAAAGACTATGGTATCATGCTCTGGACTCTCCAAAGCACGAGGCCTGGGTAGGTTAGTATGGAGGATAGACTGTTAATCAAGCAGCAGATCCCCCCTCTCCACGTCTCTGAAATGGTCCAATGGAATGGCAAGGCCAATACGATCTATAACTTCAGAAGAATGATCTGTGAAATAAATGACAATAAACTGAATTATTAACTTATTAACTTTATTATTATATACAATTCACAATATTCATCTCACCTGCTAAATTAATTGTGCTATCAAGTCATTTTCAATTCCTAGTGACTACATAGATTTTCTCCATGATGATGTATCTTTACTGTTGTTGTTTTTTTCAATTCTCCCAATGCACGGGTGTCACACCCATGGCATCATGTTGCCATCATGTTTCACAACATTTTTCCCTTCGCGGAGTTTAGTGGGCGTGGCCTGCACGTGACACATCCGGCCCGCAAGCCACCAGTTTGACACCCCTGTCCCAATGGTACACTCATCACCCCTGTAATAGAGTCAGTCTTTAAATTACAGTTAAACTTAATACATTTTGTCACAGTGCAGTGTGTGTGTGTGAACCCAACCAATTTTTTTGGTCTTAGATTGATATCTGAAGCTACACTACAAGGAATTAATGTATTCTCTGGTTTTTCTTCAGATTGTATGAACCTTTAGCCTTTTACTAAAGATCTGCCCTTTAAATAGGTTCATCTAAGCTTGTATATAATGGAGCGGTAACTTAATAGACACTGTGATATTCTTATTTGTATAGTAATAATATGCCTCTAAAAATTGGCCTCCTTTTCTGGTCTTCTGTTAAGATTTTTCTATATAGTGGTAGTATTTTACTAGAAATAATATTATGTTGAGAGTTGTTTGTAAATGTAAGAATCTGGGTGGATTTTTGCTCCCAGGAAAGCTGGTTTTCTCTTAATTTTTCACTAGAAAATAATTGGCAGGATTTATTTTCTTCTCAGGTCAACTGCTGCCTACAGTTTTTAAGTCTCATGCTTGGGGAATCTTGCATACCCTGTTGGAGATGTTCAGCTATCGCATGCACCACATCCAGCCTCATTACAGAGTCCAGCTACTTAGTAATCTTCATTCTCTAGCTGCTTTTCCACAGACCAATCAAAACCAGCTTCATTTGTGGTAACAGTATTTTCAGCAAATCATCATTTTTTGCTTTAGAGGCAGTAGGCTTGTCGGAAAATTATAGAAAAATAAAATGGGACAAAACCCATGTATTTAAGTTATGACAGTCCTGCTAATTTGTATGAAATTGGAGTTTTAGGAGGGGGGAAATGGTTGATATATGATATATGGTCCATATAGACTTGGATGTGAGTGTGCCCACTGCCTATGAAATGGAGCTACCTTCCCTTTCCTTCCAATTTAGGAAATATAAAGGATTCAGCAGGAAAGTGAGGAAGGTAGTTGTATTGCATAACTGGAAGTCAGCTTGGGTAATGGTCAGCACTTGCTTAGAGTTAAATGACAATGAATAGTATTCAAGAGGGGTTAGGCTTAGTTTTCTGGTGGCTATGTAAGGATTCTAGGCTGATTCCCCTTTTCACTCCGCTCCTAGATTCTGCCATTCTTTCTACAGTTTTACAAATCAGAACAAACTTGAGAGTGGTGGAATTTGAATTTCTTTTCCACCTCCCATGCTTCTTCATTTTATTGGGATTTATATAAAATTGAGTACTTAAAAAGGATGTGGGGAGTTGAAACAAGGTCCACAGGACAAACCATAGTAAGCTCATTTAAACAAGGCCAGTCCATATTAATGATCAGCTCAAAAAGCTAAGCATTACATTATAGGAAAGGATTCACGATCTCATTTTGAGTTTTAGCAATTAATAATTTTAAGCATTCTTCTTGATTCAATGTGTAGTACATACATTGAAATAATGAGATACCTATGAACAGTAAAATTGCGGTTTAATTAAGCCACAACTTTACTATTTTTAGTTGCAACTCCTGGTCAAGAACTAAAACCTCAGTTGCAATTCTGGTTCCTGATTTTAACAGCCATTCCAATTTCATCTGGTGATTTAATTGAATAATAGGCTTAAATTCCAAAGGAAGGAGGTGGGGAGACAAGCAAACATTTTGTTTTCTTCTTCTGGACTGTGGTTTAGTAAGCACTTATTTTGAGAAATAAACTCAGTCATTTAGATGCACGGATACATTCTGGATTTCCTTCATTAAGATAGCCCTTGGGTTTTGGGGGAGGTTATTATAAGGGGTGGCCTTTGTTTTTGAGATGAGATAGAATCAACTTTCCATTTCATCTTCAGTGCAGGTCTATCTTGGGGATAGTTGCTTTATTGTTGATAAATTCTGCCTTTTCGTTTCATCTGACCCTGCACTGTAGCTTAAAAAATGTATCCATGAATTAAATCTGGGGTGCTTCAAGCAAAATATATCTGAAATTAATTAGCTTGTAATTTTAGTTGGAAGTTAAAATATTTACTGTTGTCTCCAGAGCCCTGTTGAAGACTAAATTTTACTTGCAGCATTTCTGTCACGCTAAGCTACATGAAATATACATGAATATCCTCAAAATACTATAAATAATAAAATAAAAAATAAATAAAAAAGGTTACAATTCTAAATAGTGCTGGATTGATTGCATCTGTTTATTTCTTTGATGTAATGGCCTTCAAGAATCCATGCCTTCCACCAATCTATATTTTGACCACGTGGGAAATGTGGCTTGTGCAATTTTAGAATTCAATTCATTGAAACTAGGTGTTTTCTATTTCAATTTTCTGTAATTAGCATAACATATCCTGAAAAGTGTATTCTGTTTATAGTGTGGAAAGCACAGCCCTGCGGCTGATTACCGCCTTAGGCAGCTCTGAAGTCCAGCCACAATTTACTCGATTCCTTAATGAGCCCAAAACCGTGCTTTCAGCCGAATCGGAGGAACTTAACAGAGCACTCATTTTGACTCTAGCAAGAGCAACACACGTCACAGGTAAGAATTTTAGATTGTCGTGGATCCTACTTAGAAAATAGAAACGGTTAGAACTGTGCTAATCTTTTTTAAAGTAACTTAAATGTTATTGTTCTTGAATTACCTGTACTGTTAGACTTCTCAAATTCTGCATGCAGATGTTTTATCTTGATGTGATATGTAGATTCCAGTGTCTTGCAGTGCCTTGCAGTGTCTTCAGGAATAAGTCTGCTTGATCAGTGTAGTTCTGACTTCAGTAACCATGTGACAGCATTGCGACTTGGACTATTCTGTTGTGGCCTGCCAGCGGCTTGTGCAGCTGGTAGCTGATTCAGACAACGAGGAGGCTGGTGTGATGATTTGCCATCGGCCTGTGCAGCTGGTACCAGAGTCTGACAGTGAGGAGGCTGGAGAAGACTTGGTGCCAGAGGCAGAGATTCAGCCAGGGCCTTCAGGACCTCCAGATGCTGCCATGAGGGCAGAAGACGAAGAAGAAGAAGAGGAGGAGCCTGTCCTCAATGCGCATGTGCACAGAGCTGCCAAAGGCAGGAGTGGTTCCTGAGGAGAAGGTGTACTTGGGAGTAAGGCTTAGGGTTAATTGGCCACTCCCGTAGCCTATTTAAGTTCAGAAAAGGACTGATCAATTTGCAGGAAACAACTTTGTTCATTCCCATTGTGTCTTTTGACTTCAAAACTCCTATTTGGCTCATGTTTGGAAGACATCCAGTTTCCTGCAAATTGCTCCTGGACATTCTGCCAAGATTGTGTGCTGTTATCAGAGAATCTCTTCATTGGACTTTTGACTCTTGTTGCTTGGACTGTTGCCAACTGTTAAGAAGGTTAATCAACAGCTGTTGCTCCGAAAAGACTGCTTTATTATTTCATTGACTTTACAAATGACTGCTAGTTTGAGAATATTAAAACAAGGTTTGTTGGGACGCTGTTTGTGCTGTGTTTCCTGGTCCAGCAGCTAGGTCAGAACAGTTGGCTTCTTCACTTTGGCTGGCTCCAGGGTTTTCCCTTTTGGTTGTGGAGCTGCAGCCTGGCATTCAGCTGCCTGGTGGCCTTAACTAGCCACAGCAGAAGCACTTGATGGGCTTCCCTGAGGTTCCCCTCAGCTGCTCTTCAGCTTGGTGGGAGCTGCGCAGTTGGCCAAGTTGATGCCTCTTGGGTTGGCTCTTTGGCTTCATCTCTGTGGACCCGTGTTTCTTGTGCCAGTTGAGTTAGAGGTCCATGGCCACTGCCATTCAGTACCACTCATGGATGCGATCAGGGACCCCTTGACAGATGCATGTGTGAAGCAGCTCTAGATTTAGCCAGGGGTGGGTTCTAACTTACCTTGCCGCCAGTTCGCTTCCTCCTGCACCACGGAGCTGCACTCTCATTGCACGCTACATTGCCGCACCGCATGGGTGCATTTGCTTTGCACGTGTATGCACAGTGCCGAAAACCTGGGCTCTGCTCATGCACAGAAGCAAAACCCAGCAAAAAAATGGGGGGGGGGGACTAAAAACAAGATGGCGGCTTCTGAGCATGCGCAGATGCAAAAACCAGCAAAAAATTCCAAATTTTTTTTTAAAAAAAAATTCCTCCAAAAAAGATGGTGGCATCCATGGACTGGCACCAACAGAACTCTGGCACCAACAGAACTCTGTGACGTCACCACGAGTTTACTACCGGTTCGATACCTCTGATCTAGGCCTTCTTTAAAGAAATAGAGCAGGAATCATTCCAGCCAGTGCCACAGCTTCCCAGCAACTCTTTTGAATTCCCTGACATACTCTTTGGCAGGGCACCCTTTCTGCTTGATTTCGCAAATTTCTGCTTCAGCTTGCTGGGGCTTGGGACTCGTCTTCAAATCTAGCCCTCAGCTCCTGCAGGAAGATGTCAATGTTTCCCAGATCTGGAGCATCTTCATCATGCAGCTGGTTCCCCCTCCAGGTTTGTAGATACAGCTCGGACCATGGCTTGATCAGTGGGGTAGCTATGGCCATGGTTGTCGATGTGAGACCACACCTGGTTCAGGAAGAACACAGACTTATCTGATGGATCCCCATCAAAAATGGCTTTGATTGGTGGCAGAGCAGCTGGAGGAGGGCAGAGGAGCAGGCACAGGCTCTGCGGTGGCATCCCAGCAGAGGCCCACTGCACTTGGACCCAGCTGTGCCTCGGTTGATAAGCCCAGATGGGAGGCACATGCCATGCTGGCTGTTGGTGCAGGTGGCCAAGCGGGCTTTCCTCCCTACGAGGTCTTAGTGGGCTTGACTGCACCGAGGGGACCATCAGTGGGCTGGATAGTCAGGATGTTGGAGCAGAGGAGGTTAATTTTGTCAGGGTGGGAATGTCAGGATCGGCTGGCTCCTGATCACTCTGGCTCTCTCAGCCAGGCCTGCTTGCTGCAGGCTTTCAAGGTTCATCCTGTCAAACCTCTCTGGTAAATCCTTCAAGGTCTAGCTGTGGAATGCCATCTGGAATCTCCAGTCCCCTGATTCATCCAATTCCAGAGGTCTCTTCACCCTCCATTGGGGAATGGTGGCTGTCAGCTCCCATGTCGAGGTGATGGGAAAGTCTCTCGCCAGTCCCTAGACCGAGTCTTGGTATTTGAAGTCCTTCTCTGCCTGGTACAGATCCCTGGTGGTTGGCCATTCAGCACTGACTTTTGGCTGGGTTGTCATTTGAAAGGCAATCTCTGCCACCGCCACCTGCTGGCTTTCTGTGGGAGTCTGCAAGCTCTCAAGGGGGGCAGCACCAGCGCTTGAGACTTCTTCTTCTCACTTCTCCATCTCTGCAATCTTCCCTGAGTCTTCTCTGTTCCCTCGGTAGATCGGGTGAGCTGCCGGGGCTCCGGATCCCAGGGAGCAGCTCCTGTTAGACTGGAGAGTTATGGCAGAGTCAGTTTAATATCAGCATTCAAAGTAATGCACCCATAGGAAGCAGAATTCCGAGGCAGGTAGATTCCTCAAAGAACAATTTATTGGCTATATCATATTGGCAAACTTATTGTGGTTTTCACTTAATTGAAAAGTGAAAGTTCCCCCTTCCCTTAAGTCATCAGTCACATTGTCCAATAGAGGTGCAGACCAGTTGCTTGATTACTCCACTCCTCCTCTCCCTAGCACCTGTTGGAATGCCCTTGGTTCCCACAGAAAACATTTTTGTTTTGACTACAAACCCCAGTTATCTATTTTCCCCCGTCCCTGTCCCGTCTTCTGCCTTGTGGCAACCCTGAAGCCTCAAAGATGGCCTCAGCCAGGTTCGCTTCAGGGTTGACACAAGCATCCTTACCACACATTATTGGAAATGGGGATTCCCTTTTAAGAAGGGCCAGCCTCCCTTGTGCAGGACTGGGAACTAGCTCCTGCCTCCTCCTCTTCCTCTCAAAAGATCTGTCAAGGCAGAAGTTGGATGTGGAGGAAACTGCTTCCTGCAAACTTTCTCCTCCATGCTTCCACACACAGTAGCATCATCTTCCACCTCCTGCTTTGGTGGGAGGGGGCCCTTGACAGGGAAACACTAATGATGTTGGGAGAAGACACACACATACACACATACCATTCCAAACCTGGAGAATTTTATCCACATCTTTTAGCTTTTTAATGGGGATTCTTAAATAGTTTTAGACAGCCAGTAGAGGGATTTAATTTATTTTTAAAGTTTATTATTCTTGTATTTTATTGTATTATATATGGCTGTACACCGCCCGGAGTCCTTCGGGAGCAGGGCGGTCTAGAAATAATAAATTATTATTATAATTATTATATCTGAGCTTGCAAACTGCCAAACATGCCTGGACTTTGGGAGAAGGCCCCATCCTTCCTCTGTGGATAAAAGTCCCCAAACTTAGAATGTGGTGTGTGTGTGTGTGTGTGTGTGTGTGCATGCACGCATGTGCTTGGCTGCTAGCAATTTGGGGAGGCAAGGAGCTTCTGGGGCACCGAATTGTCCCTATGTCAAGTTAACTGGTGCAGTGTACAAAATCCCTGGGATCATGCACTTCATAGTGGGCAATTCGGAAGAAAAAGCAACAGGACCAATTGGAACTTGTGTCTTTTCCTGCTAGTTTCCCCACTGCCTCTGCTTATGGGAAGGCAGCAGGAAAACTGCAAATGGCAATCACATGACCATAGGACACTGCAATCATCATATAAATATGAGCCTGTTTCAAAGTGTTCAAATTGTGATCATGTGATCATGAGGGTACTAGGATAGCTGGAACCTCAAGGACTGGTCATATCACTTGTTCTGTGACATTGCAATTTTGAATGGCCATTCAATAAGAATACTTGAGAATTAGTGAGAATACTTGTATAAGGAAGCATGGAGGCATTAATAGCTTGAAGGACGTGCAGTGAATTTTGGACTGAGAAACAGATGAAGCCCCACCACCATTTGTAAAGCTACTACCCAAAATGGGAATGGAGAAATAGCTACATTTAGTATAACAATAAAGCAAGTGATTTAATATGCTTTACCTAATAATACTTCTTTGTAGTCCACTGTTTTAAAGCCTTTTCAGTTTTTCAGATAGTGTGGTTCAAATTTGCTCTGTCTCACATTATTTTTACTGGGTTTTTTTAATGATAGTGCTACCTAAATTTGAAGTGTTATTTGACCATCCACGATTTGTCAATACTTCAGATGAAGAAATTAGTATCAAAGTGCTTGCCAGGTTAGTAAATTTTTGTAGTATCTTCAAGACCTTTCTCCTAATTGATCACTTGTTTAGGAGATACACATGTCCTCTGCCCTCTTAATGGGTCTAGATACTTTACGATAACATTGTTTAAATAAATTAAAAGCATAACACATCAAACAAAAAGTGTAGCATTAAAAGCTGACTCCATAAATATGGTCTGAGTCCTCTTATAAAAGGGGATTTCAACTGAGTCCTCTTATAAAAGGGGAATTCAACTGAGTCCTCTTATAAAAGGGGAATTCAACTGCAATAGCAGTTTGTTGTATAAGAATCCCACTCTAGAGACAGCAATTTATGGATTATTCTATTATTGCAAAATTCTTACCATATTGTTATAGGAATTCCCACCAAGAACCTATTTTTCCTGTGCTCAGCAATGTGGTTGGAAAACATGAGTGACCATGAGCAAGGTCTACCAGCCCAGGAATGGGTATAACTGGTACATAAGCACTGTGAGAGGAGCGGCATATAAAATAAATAAATATAAATAAATAAATAAATAAATGATTTATTAAAAAAAAAACCCTAGCAAATAACTGCCAGCCGCTCCTTCAGCAGAGTCATGAACCCAGAAAGACCCCAAAATTATACACCAGTTCTGTTTGGGGAAATGGCACACTGTCAAGAATCAAAGATGACAATTCTCCAGATCCAGGAGGGCAAAAAGAATCAGAGTCACTCCATCTTGCTAGGATTGGTTAACAACCTCTGTAGTCTGCCCTTAGCAACAGCAAACCCTGAACTGCTGTTGCTAAGCAACATAGTCACATGATATCACACTTTATGACCGCATCACTTAGCAACAGAAATTCCTTACCTTTTTATTTATATTTGTTAAAATTAATATTGATCTTCTCAATTATTTCACAGATACACATATGGGAAACCTGTACAAGGGACTGTCCATCTTAACGTGACTCGAACGTCATCGAATTATTTTTACAGTGAGATTACGAGAAATGTGTCTGACATTAAACTTAGTTACACACGCCAGGTAAGAATGACATATCCTTCCCTCCAGGATAAAACTGAAAGTGAAGGTGGCATAGAGACATTGTTTGAGAAAAGTGCCTTAGCCAGCTGAACTATATTCTATTGTGTGGGTTGAGATTTTCTTATAGCTCATCTGCAAAAACTTAAAGTAACCACAGAATCAATAATTTAGGCAAAATGTTTAAATATCTCATATATTCATTGATTTATATAAAGAAGCCAACTGGAGCAGGAAGGACATCAGGGACCAAAAATGGTGTCTGTGAACATATTGGTGCCACCCCCCAATTAGGATTTCAAATTTAAGACCTAGGTAAGAAAAGAAGGAAGAAAATGCAGCCTATATTTCCTTGCAGTCCTGAAGGCTGCAATGAAAATAACAAAGGAAAATTGTGGAAAGATTGAGGCTTCTTTGAGATTTTCCACACATAGTGAAAACAGATTTTTTTTTCTATTTATGGTTTAAAACTAAATGCAGGTTATTTGGAATTATTTATACAGTAATATTAATCTTCGACTTACAACTTCATTGATTCACTGAAGATAGATCTCCTTTCCAGGTATGGATACATCTTGTATATACTGTAATAATGAATAAGAAAGACTCTCCTGTGGCTTTCCAGAGAGTGTTGAGTCCAGAAGGTCCATACATTTATAACTTACTTCATTTTAAGTCACTCAATCCCACACAGGAGATACATGTAGTCTTCAAACTTACAATTATTCATTTATCAACTGTTCAAAGTTCTGATATTGAAAAAAAAAAACTTATCATTGGTTCCTGTGATCATGTGATCAAAATTCAGCTGCCTGGCAATCGGCATACTTTTATTCATATAATTGCCATTTCTGACCTTCCCAAGGGCTTCCAACAAATAAAGATCATGGGAGATGTTGGACTCACTTAATGACCACAACAAAAAGGTCATAAAACTTTTTTGCAATGTGCATTTTACTTAATAACCGCCTCCTTAGCGATGGAAAGTCCTATTTGTCAAGGGCTACCTGTACTGCACAGTGTTTGGTCAAATGTATATTATTAGATGTAGTTCCACAGTTAAACAATACAAGAGATAATTGAAATTCTGATTGAAGTATTTCATTACAGATAGTCCTTGACTTACCATTGTTCATTTAGTGACCATTCGGAGTTGCAGTGGCACTAAAAAAAGGTGATTTATAGCAATAGCAATAGCACTTAGACTTACATACCGCTTCATGGTGCTTTTACAACCCTCTCTAAGCTGTTTACAGAGTCAGCATATTGCCCTCAACAATCGCAGTCCTCATTTTACCCACCTCGGAAGGAAAATATTTGAGGCTGAAGTCGAAATGTTTAAAATATTGAGCCCAGCGCACTTGTTTTGGAGAGAGTTTCTGCAGGGTCTTAAGAGCTTCCAGATTCTTATGATCAGTCCACACTTTGAAAGGGATTTTGTTCCCCGCTAGCAAATGTCTGCAGGTAAGGAAAGCCCATCACACTGCATATGCCTCTTTCTCCCAGATAGTCCATTTCTGTTCAGTGTCTGTTAGTTTTTAGAGATTTAAACACCGGATTGTAGTTGGCCCTGTTCATTTTCTTGGAATAGGATTGCCCCAACAGCCACATTGCTGGCGTTTGCCTGTATGACAAAAGTTTTTTCTGGGTCTGGGTGCTTTAAGATTGGCTCAGTAAAGAATAATTGTTTCAATTTCTTGAATGCCACCTGGCATTCCATATTCCAGTTTAGGGGTTGCTTCAGCTTTGTCTTGTCTCCTCCTTCCCCCCCCCCCAAAATATTAGTGATGGGGAGTGCAATTTGCGCGAAAGCCAGGATAAGGTCTTGATAGAAGTTTGCACACCCCAGGAAACACTGCAGTTGTTTGCCCGTGCGGGGAGGGACCCAGTTAGTCACTGCTTCCTTTCCCTAGGTCCATCTCCATGCACTTGTGGGATATCCAGTATCCCACGTAGTCTATTTTATCCTTGTGGAACTCACATTTAGACAGTTTTGCATAAAGCTTAGCGTGCAGAGTTTGTTTAGGACTGCCCAGACAAGGGTTTTTTTGTAATTTTTTTAAATTTCCCTCCACAATTTCCATTTTTATATCAACACATATACCTTAAAATATCAATAACATACATATTTATACATTTTGTTCAATAAATCAATCAAAAATCAATATCCTATTTTGCACCTATTTTTATCCTGTTCATCAGTCTGTTTTCCTTCATTCCATTACACTCCTCTCTTTCTATCTCCATCTCCTCCTTCTACCTTCTTACTCCTTCTCTCCTCCTCCTACTTCCCTCCACTCCTTCCCTCCCTTCGCCTTTCTACTTCCTCTTTCTCCCTCTTTACCTCTCCCTGAGTGCTTCTTATCCTAATTCATCTCATATTTAACAGATTGATGATATATTCCATACATTTTTAAACTAGCGATGTCTCTTCTATAATCATTGTATTTGTATCTTTTCTGTAAATATAACTCTT
>JANHGD010001953.1:118572-128993 GCA_027560375.1 Imantodes cenchoa
TCCACAGCATGAGATATTTCATGACGTCATATATATAACTGGGTAGAACAAAGGACCATTAGAGCGTTTGGTATTTATTTTTGTGTTTTTCTCATAATTGGTTATTAGTTATTGCTCCTAGAAACATTTTGTTTAGAGATTTAAAATTAAAATACAAGGCTACTCTTGTTGTTTGTGCTTTCAAGTCATTGACACCTGACAACTGCTTGGAACATTTTCTTGGCAAAATTTCGGAAGTGGTTTGCCAATTTCTTCTTCCTAGGGTTAAGGGAGAGTGTCTGGCCCAAAGTTACCCAACCAGCTTTTATGCCTAAGGTGGGAGTAGAACGCATGATCCCCAATTTTATAACGTCTTATCTTATCCACTATATCAAATTGGCTGCCCTGTCAAAGTGATATAAGGCTACAACATTTAATAATGTGTAACTATTGCAGTATACAATACTAGAATCTTTTGAGTTAAAACTGGAAGTACTTTTTTTTTGGCTACCAACTTGGAAAAATGCTCCCTTTCTAATAAGTCCTGGTTTATTTTGAAGGATGTGTATTTTATTTTCCATGAGTGGAACAACATGTTTATCTCATTCTCCCTGAGAATGTTTTCAATGCTACTAGAACTGCCCCCATCTCCATCCTCCAGTTTCATACTAATCATTTGGAAATTAGCGAAATACATAGAACGCCTGTGAATCTTATATTAAGCTATGCAAAACATAATCAAGATGGCTCTGGCCTTTGCAACTTTGAAAAATTCTCCTAATGTGAGTCACGCAATATTCAGGCATGGTACGGCTTCACATTCCTTCGAGCACAAAAGAACATTCATTGCATCTAATAATGTCTTAAAGGAAAACTTTTCAAGAAATGATTGGAATTTGGGGAACAATCTAAAAGGACAATGTCAAACTCCAGGCTTTTCTCCAAGACTGAGATCTTTTTGTTAATTTATTTTTCCAACACTTTGCTTTATCAGATGGTTTCTGTTTTTAAATACCACGTTTTGTATTGCTCCCATTTTAAGTTCCATTCAATTGGATCTAATGCCTACAATCTCTCATTTCTCATATACTTAGCAAAAATCATGGGGCAATTCCCAAGAAATGCATATAGGCTTTACTTTCTCCCTGCTTTTCTTAGCAAGTGATACATGACAACAGGTTACATCTTTCTGAAAATTGTTTGTAGCCATCCTGACCGCTTGCCATACATAGTTTCTTCTCCATAAGTCTGTGTTATTTAAAGTGCTGTATTTAGCAGCCAACCAAAATTGTAATTGCAATCAAACTTTCTAAGATATTGGTCTAAAAGCAGTATTGCCATCACCAAAGAATGAAAGTCAAACAAAAACTTATCATTGGCATTACTTTCTCCATTGAACATTCCTTTCCCATTCCTACCTTCATGAATTTTAAACCCTCTGACAAATACCAATATGTATGTAGAATCCTACAGAAATTTTACACATCCCCCACATTCACAAGACACCAACTACAAACCTCCACTGTTGCTTAAGCTAAAAACTCTACTTCCTTGATACACTTGAAGTAACAAATATTTTCTTTACACTTAAGCAACCGACAAAACTTGTAGTAGTCCATTTTATTTTATTTTTTTGCCGTCCATTTTTCACTAAAGATACTCCTGTGATTGCCCTTCACCTCCCAGTTCACATTTCACACAGTCAAACAGGAAAAAAGCTCTTAAGAGTATTTGCTGGCTTGCAGATCTGTAGCCACGCAATGCTCTCAGGAGTTGCTCTTAGGGAATACACATTTCATCTTGAAGGATCCTGTAGAGCGGTAGAGCTATGGAATAAGATTTTTTAGGCGTCTCTGTACATTTTTAAAACTTTCAAAATGAATTAGATCTTAAGGAAGAATGTTTTACAATCCAACAGATAAATATGCACATACATACTATGTAAGTACAGTGCAGTGCAGTGCGTGTGTGTGTGTGTGTACAAAAACACGTTTATGTAAGGATGCCCAGGAACTTAATTACTCCTCTTTTGGTGAAGGAAAGGAAAAGGCTTTTTTAAAAAAAAATATCTCAGGAGCACTGAAATCTCTGGCAACACTTAGCAATTTGCAGACAGGGTGAGTCCTCTTTGGCTGTTCCTTCTGTGGCCTCCAGCATTGACCAGCTCAGCATCAGAAGTTGCTCTTTTTAAATTCTAAACCCACAAGCATACAGATATTAAACTAAAAGTGGTTTAGATCTGGAAATGGTGAGGACAAAGTATAGCAATCACGGGGTGGTTTTAAAATGGGTTGAGAATCACTTACAATGGGAAAGCTAGCGATTATGGCAGAGTTCAGTGTTTGAAGCATTATCTACATAGGATGCCTTATTGCTCAGTGCAGTCCAACCAATCTCATGTAGAACCCTTGTCTTCGTAACCTTCAAAAACGATCTTATGGATGAAACAGGAATAGCAGACCTTAAGTCTTCTGTGGCTTTTTCCTTAATATGAAGATTGGTTTCCAGATGCTTAAATTATCAATGAATGTGAATCTCTGCCTATGAAAACCTCTAGCTCTGAGATTGTAAATAATGATTGTTGCTCTCTTCATAACACAACGATGGATACAGTTGTGCATTGCATGCAAGTGGTCTATCACTGCATTGTATTAATGATAACCTTTCATTTATTGTTATCTCAGTTTCGGATGTAATAAAAATAATGGTTTCCAGTTATAAAAAGCATTTTAGAAAATCACATGTTAATATGTGCAACTTGTTCCATGCCGGTGAAAACGAATCATTTCCACAACGTGGAAAAGTGGGATCTATAGCTGCTTAAAAGCAATGTTACTAAAAAAGAAAAACCAAAATCAAACTCTGTTTTTAGACTACATCTAGCCTCAACACCATGAGCCCCTTAATTACAGACATCAGAGAGAACTTAAAGCCTAATATGAAGTTCATTATTGTAGCCATGAAATAAAAATACCGGTAATAAGAAAGGATTGCAGGTGCCCAAAGTGTATCTCTGCTTGTTCTCATATCCTGCAATCTCAGGCTTCAGATTATATCTGAATCAAGATGGGGTATCTAATTCTTGAATTGGTGAATGATCATGTAGTTGCCAATCATTCTATAGGAGTGGTAGTATAGTGATATTATCTCCATTTCTAGAGCTATTATTTTGTGTTCTCTTTAAATCCAGGTTCACAAATGGATCAAAGACTAATGTAGCAGCTATATCTAAAAAACATTTTTAAAAAATGTTATTACTATATAATAATATTTAAAATGTTATTACTATATAATAATATTAAAAAGGATTTACCTGCTATCTTTAAAAGCAGCGTTGTGTTATCACCCTCAGTCAACTTTACAAATCCAATTTGATTTCTGAAGTGATCAGTACCTTGAAAAGATAAATTCAAAGGCTTTCCTTGCAGTAATTCTTCAATTAAACCTCCACTCTCCAAGAAAGCACCAACACCACTATCAGAAAGAAAATAATATATATATAAATATATTAATCTATCAATCTATCATCTATCTGACCTAATACATGCAATCACTACATTAACTTGCTACAGGTACCAATAGTTCTGGCTTAATGATCACTGGTTCTGTGACCAAAGTCATAGCAGCACTCAACGAATAATACTTAAAGCCGGTTCTCAGAGTTATTGTCATTGCAGTGCCCCCATGGTCACATGATCAGAATTTGAGTGTTTTGCAGCTCACAAAAAATTAGGATTGCGGGATGCTTCAATTCCTCCCCTGCCTACCCCACCCCCATTTCTGCCTTTTTGGACACTTTGTACACTGATGCTTCTTGGTGGTGGCAAAAATGCTGAGGCTGAAATAGAAGTTTGGGCCTTTAGCAATCTCACCGGCTGCCTCACTCTCAAGCCTGCTGTGCTGTCTTCCTCCCTCTGACAAGGCATGCAATGCCTGGCCCTACCCAAGGCAGCTGCTGGCCACACCAGGCCTTCCTTCTTCATGAGGCCACTTGTATCGTTTAAAAAAAAAGGATTGTCATTGTCCAAATAGCTTTCAACATTCTCGTGATGCTTTGGAAGATCTCAGAAGCTTTTGGAAGGCTTTCCGAAACATTGCAAGAACCAGCATGCATTATTTGGAGAATGATGGGTGCGGCCTTCTCACGAGGTTTCAGAAGGCCTCAGAAGCCTCTCAAAGCAACACAAGAATGGTGCATGCTATTTGGAGAATTGTGTGAGTGGCCTTAGGAAGGCCTGGGGTGCCTTGTCAGGTGCCTCGTGTGGGGCTAGGCAAGGTATGCCTTGTCAGCAGGAGAAGAACAGCAAAGACAAGCTGGGAGCAGGGCCTTCAGAGCACAGGGCAGCAGGGGCTTTGTGTTGTGATGGCAGGCAGTGGTGTGGGGCTTGAGGTGGCAATCCTTGGCAGCAGCGGTGCCGTGACTGAAGTAGAGGCCCAGGGGAACTGAAAGCAGATTAGACTGCTGAAGACCCCAGGGCCTTTACCTCAGCTCCTGTACTGCCACCAAGGAGTGTCGCTGTGCAGGACAGTCAAAAGGGAAGAGATGGGATAGGTGGATTGGAGGATTAGAAGAGGAGGCAGGGGAGGCACTCCCTTATGTTAGAAGGCTTGAGACTGGGAGGGACCAGGCTGGGAACTGAACCCCGGGTGGGTTCCCCCCCACCCAGCAACTGATAGGATACAGATAATGACAACAACGGGGACTGCTGGGATTAGGGTTGCTAAATGATGAGGTTATGTAACATCATCATGCTTTACAAGTGCATTATTTAGCAACTGAAATTCCAGTCCCAATTAATGCAACTTGAGCATTACCTGTATTATTTTTACATTGGCTCCCTCATTATTATATTTCATAGATTTCCTGTTTAGAGAATACTAAAAATAATTTAAATTATCAATTTACCATATGCAGTTGTATAAAATGTTAGCTTTACTGAGCTACTAGACAACTACACACACACACACACACACACACCGGGTCATGAGTTCAGAGATATTTCCTTACCAGAGTCCTCAATGCCTTCAACAATGGCAGAGCTTCTAACATGCTTGAAAAATTCTTCAAAAATTTAAAAAGATGCATCTGCCTTGAAAGGAGCCCATGTTAAACTATCGAATATCAGGAGCTGATCACAGGAAATGTTTTATGACATTTTGTATTGTGACATGAAATGCTTTCTGGTCATTTTTGTGTCATAAAATGTTCTATGAAATCTGCCAAATTTCAATTCCACAAGAGTCATGGATCCTGGATTTTAGACTCATTCTTTAAGTTAGCCCGTTTGAGAAACCTTGGCTGAAAATCTTTTGCCCTATGATACACTGTTTTGCCCAGTTTACAGACAGTATACAGAGTTTTAGCAGTATATAGATAAATCCAGATAAAGCCACAATGTTTTTGGAAAGGAAAGAAAGACATCAGTGTTATTTCAGCCTTGCCTTGTTGCCCATCTTGGCAACTTTTGCACACTGCTTTCTGTAACAGACACAATAGAGAAAATATCTTTTCCCTAGCATGGTTTCAGATCAAGTTGCCTAATGCAATATTTCTATGACAGATTTTGCCATAGGGTGAAAAAAATTACTTTACCTGTCTTGCATGTTTTTTTAAAAAATCTTGTTCTTTCAGTGTTATGGATGGAGTGAAGTATCAGACTAGGACTTGGGAGAGTTGGATACAGAGCAAATTACAAAATGATATGGTTAACCTTGGCTCAGGACCCTGGTTTTTAAAATCTTATAATTCAATGTTATTCTGGTGAGAAAAGGATAAATTTAAAACACAATAAAGCTTAACAAATAATTAATGGGATTTCCTGCCAGTAGGCATCATTAAGATTTCAGCCTTATTAAGCCTATTAAGGTCTTTAAAACCTTTGTTGTTATTGTTGCCATTGTATTCACATAACTATCGCTAGGTGGCAGTAACTACCTTTTAAGCAAGCATCTTTCCTTTCATACTTCGTATTGTAAAAAACGCATTTTGACTCAAAGTATGCCTCTTAAGCAAAAAATTGTAAGATGTGCAATTAGTTCCTTTAATAATTACCAAGATAGCCTACTGAAGCCATAACTGTGGCTCGGGACAGTAACATGGAACACAATCAACACAAATAAGACATATATATGTTCTGACAATCATTTCTTTTAAATTAATCATTTTCTAATTTTCTCTTTCCACTCCTTTTTGTCTACTGTGAACTCTGAAGGGCTTTGCTACAATATTGATGTGAATTGTAGAGGCTTCCATGACATGTCCTGGAGATCACATATGTCACACTTTTCAAGCCATATTATTTCAATGTATAACTGTGCCTATAAATAAATGTAATAAAACCCCCATAGCAACACACTACAGTACAGGGAAGAATCAACAGCTGGGAACTGGTTTTCAAGGAAACATGCTCACTACAATTCATTGAGAAGGGCAGCAAAATAGTAACTGTTTCCTAGAACACAGCTTTAAAATTACTGTTGTAAAATCATGGATTTCATAGGAAAAAGAACAAGAAAACAAAATAGGAAGTAGTAAGCCTGGATAACGTATAAGCTCTTGGATTTGAACTACAAAGTTCAAATAAGGGGTGTGCATAAGTGCACCATTGTGTCTACCATCCCTGTCCTACTGTCCTATTGCCTATTTTACCTGTACCTACTTTACTATTGATAATAACAGAGTTGGAAGGGACCTTGGAGTCCAACTTCCTGCTTCAGCAGGAGACCCTATACTACTTCAGACAATGTTTATGCTTATACCATGTTTATGCTTATACCAATACCTACTATCTTGTACATGTTTGACAAAATAAATAAATAAATAAATAAATAAATAAATAAATAAATACCCAATTTTAATCCCTCCTTGACCTGAGAGTCTGATGGGACTCATAACCAACTTTAAAAGACTGCTATTATGGGAGATAGAATGGGAAATAGGGTGATTTTATAAATTCCCATAAAATTTAAAAAATATTCTGAGTTTTTAGAAAAAGTTAGAATATAAATGCAGTAAGATAAGATTGTTTCGAGGCTTAGTTCACATACAGCAACTCTTTCTCTACATGATTGTTTCTAATATTAGATTCTACAAAGAAACTTAAGGCCTTTCACTGCCTACATGCTAAGGGAAGAGGCAAGGGTTGGTTTTCTGTAGTAAAGGCAGCCCTTTATTTCAATCCATCACAAGTACAGGAAGCAGCCACATCAGAGTGGTTTTTCTTCCCATTCTCTGATAAGGAGAGTCTGCATAAGTGTAACTAGCTGGATTGCACATGTGAACATGTAAATATAACATGGTAAAGAAACCAACAAAGAATGGTTTATATACAGCTCTCCCAACCAAGAATGTAGGAAGCTCCAAAACTCACTCACACCAGATTTATAATTTCTAAATGAAGTAAAAATAAGCAGGGGGAAAATAATTATCAAGTTACATGAACAATAACTGCCTGGAGATGTTTTGATATCTCAAAAAAAAAGATATATATTGGCAGAGGAACATACTGTTCTTTATACTTTCTTAAACATTATTTACGCCTTCAGCCACCCAATTTTTCCTTAATCACTTTTTATCCTATGTATGCAAATGGTTCTCAGATATCCTACAAACTTAACTGTCTCAGAGATCTTCTATTGCCAATCTCTAAACTAAGCAATAGCAGATTCATATGATACAGCAACCACAAAAGCGAAGCATGAATGATTCTCACTACTTCTGCTTCTAGTTCTGCTATATGGAAAAAAAAAAAGCAATCTTCTTTCACACCCGAGAATTGTGATGGCTGAAGTTAACTAGATCTCACATCACAAGAGAAACCCATCATGCTGGTGACCCAAGACTGGGCTAGCGTCTATTATCTTTTGTCCACGCTATGTGATCTTGGAAAGTACTTTGAAGATTCTGAAAGGTAACATGGATTTTTGAAGTACGGTATTTTATTTTCTTTCTATTTTTTCAGCAGTGACCATTTTCAGAAAGCTATCCCTTAGATTTATTATTAGATCCCTTCAATGATTATTATTATTATTATTTTTGCTATAAAACTTTCCTTTGTAAAGCAAAGTTATAAACATAAACCATTTTTTAAAAAAAATCTCGCGAACCTTTTTCAGATTTTCCCTTTTTCAGGTTTGTCTTTTATGTTTTCCAAAAAAATTCAATCACCATATCTATAAACCACTTGGTAAAAAGGCAAAAGTCAAATCGAGGTAAATGCACTCAAGTCAATATTTCAGGTGACATTATGTTAGGCTTGACAAACAAGCAAGCTGTCATCCTGAACTCCTATTATAATTGAAGTACCCAGTATATATAACGTACTTATTGTAGAAGCTACTGTTAAGATAACACAAGGTCAAGGCCACAAGAAATAACAATTTGCAGGAGATTGGTTCCTCTCAGATAAGGATAACAAAAGACAGAAAATGAGCTGGTTGGACATCTGAATTTTTCCTGGAATGAATCAATTACAGAAAACATATCTAGCCAGATGATACTGTAACATTCCCACTGGAGGAAAAGATAGCAAGATGTTTAGATAACCTTTGAGTGACTGCTGTGAAAAATATGGTAATTATATTAGTAACAGCTATACAAACATCTGAGATTGTAAGGGTCAAAGAAGACTAGGGCCATCATCCAAACTTTTATAAAATGGTGATCATTTTATAAAATTGGATGGCTATCAAAATAAAATAAAAAATATGGGGCATAGAGAAGAGATGCTACCAGATTCAGAAATGGAAGAACTTTTTATTTGATGACAGAGGAAAAAACTTGAAAGCTAGAAATATATTGGACCAATATAAAGGTATTGGAAAATATGTCACTTTCAGGTGATATATTTAGCACAACATGTGCAAAGGAATTCTGCTGCCAATTTTACACAGCAATAAACTCATAGACGTAGGTTTCATTTCCATTGGAGATGTACCACAGACTGAACCTAACTATCTCCAGAAGCAATGGTGTATTTCAGATACTGCACTGGCTTTCAGTAATTGATGGTATGCTGAGAAACAGACTGAAGGAGAAGACCTGCTTCCATATGACCCCCTTTTTAATTAGTGAAGGATGAAACTCCATATTCAATATTTTAAGTGGTCATTTGCATATTTTACTACTCCTGCTAGAGAATACAGAACTTCAAGTTGGCACTGAAAGAACATTCAGAAATAATGAGTGCACAAGCATAAATTGAATTATGAGGAGACAAAGAAATTGCAGGAAAAGGGAGAAAGGGAAAAGAATAGAAAAGGCAGTGGATGCAGCAAAACAAGTCTTTATAAGCAGTGCTTGATTTTTTTAAATAAATCATTAAATAAAATATAATGTTTAAGAGACTGCTTATGTCAGAAATGAAACTTCTTCACTTTTTTCATTGTTAACTTAAAGCTGTGTTAAAAGTAAATTTTGCTGCAGATCAATAGTGTATTCAACATCTGCTAACTGTAGGATTTAAGATCACAGCTAAAATTACTGGAAGCAAGTAAATGGAAATGTTTTGGCTTTTAGCACAGTTTTGTTGAGAGGTTCAGCCACAGACTCATTATACCCTCCAATTTACCACATGATTTATTTTTGCTAAATGCAAGCCATTAGCTGCTTTGTGAAAAGTCAGAGCTGAACACAAAGTTCCCAAAAACAGTTTAACATTTTTTCTGGTAAAAATTCATAGGCCCTCAGCCAAGTGCAACCGTGTATGAAAAATATGTAAGTGGACTTCAGTGGTACCATCAACATTAAGTACAGTATATACTCACCAGAAAGTTAAAATCTAGATTGAATAGACAAAGATAATCAACCAGAGTAACCTATGCCATTTCTGTCCTATTATCAGGTCTAAATTTTGACTGTGAAGAATCTGGATAATCTGTTTCATTTAGGCCAAAGCTAATTTGTCAACACCTTCTCAACCAAAGTTAGAAAGTGGGTGAACATTATTAAAAAAGCTTGGCTCTCTTCAAACAAAAGCACATTACTGAATCCTTAAAAGCAAGGAGCATTACATCCTTTCCCAGAGAGGTGCTTCTAACTTGCTGAGATCTCACTTAACCATCCAAAGGCCCTGGGAAGGACATGGACTGAGTTCACAACTGGCATTATTCAGGTTACTGAAACCAGTAACCACTTCTTCTTGTTCCAAACTCGAAAGAAATCTAGATTAAAATTTTAAAAGATTACTTGCTCACCAGAATAGGTTCTGTCCAACTAGCATCCAACCCAAGGTAGATATCTACTTAAGATACCCACAAATTCATCCAGTGTGCCTGTCCCACTCATCTTTTCTCAAAAGAATCCAGGTTACTCTAAACCAGAGGTTCTCAACCTGGGGGTCAGGACCCCTTTGGGGGTCGAACAACCTTTTCACAGGGGTCACCTAAGACCATCGGAAAAGACAAATCGCCTTTTCACAGGTTACTGTAAGTGTTCCTCTCAA
>JANHGD010001953.1:163922-174599 GCA_027560375.1 Imantodes cenchoa
CTGACTAAATACTTTTTTCCCCCACTGTATGTTACAAAGGCTTAAACAAAGGTGTACTTATATAGTTCTAGGTACCAGAATGTTTTAAATTCAGAAACTAGGAAGTTTATTCTACTAGAATATAGTGCGATCTAGTTCTCCCTACTGATTAAACTTCTTCAAAGGTAATGTAAAAACTGTTTTTCTAAGAAAAGGTAGCATACAGTATTCAAGCTCATTGCTTGGTTGAAGTAGGTTCATCTAAGTTTAGCTTGTGGCCTTCGTTATAAGAGGATATTGATATTCCTTTTAAGATTTCTGTTAATAGTGAGGCAGTATTGTATTTCTTTTATAATTTGTACTGGTTGATAACTTCATAGGAAATAATCCTGTTGAACCTGTTGCTATTAATTATGTGATGTGCTGTACAAATATTTAATATAATTTACAGAATAGTTTTATATAAGAGTATATCTTAGAATATATTAAATATGATACCAATTACAAAATCATTTATTTATTTGGATTATTTATATACAATGCTTAGACATGTTTCAATTTGTTTATAGTCTTGGCAAATAAAGCCCTTTCCATATGTGAAGCCACAGAGAAGCAGATTTCACATTAGAGATATAGATACAAAACATTGTGAAGTTGAAATATTGAACTACTTCTGGTGAAACTGGACAAAGTTGCTCTAATGATAAGTTGTTCTAAATTTGAACTCAGAACAAGACATTTGACCTAAATACTATAAATTGCATGCTTCTACTATGACATATGATTACCTGCTATTTTTTATCAGCTACTTGCTATTTTTGTTACATTGGAAATAAATAATAATGCATGGGCCAAATGTTTTTGCCACATAGTACTTTCTTCAGCGAGTGGACTTAACAATTACCTATTTATATGGGTAACCTTGAATTACTTTTCACTTTGTTTAAATAAATTATTGATATTAAATATAACAAAGATTCATTCAATCCATCTCTTCCCATGAATCAAGTTATTTTAAAATAGTGTTAAAAAAAGTGGCTTTAAATATTAATATTCTTCTGCCTCATGGATATTGCATCAACTCATTCATTGGTCACTTATCATAGTCTCTTCAAATAGTTTTAAGCACATCTCCATTGCTTCAAATTAGGGACTTAGGTGCCTAACTCCTAATAGGTTGTGTGTTACAAAACTAAGTGGTCTAACATCAGGTATTATTTTGGAATTGAGAAGGAAATATAACCTTGGTATTTTAATTTGAAGTCTACTGCTGAGTTATCCTATTTCAGGTATGCTCTTCTGTTTCCATGGTACTGTTCCGCTAGAATAACATTCCACATTGGGTATAATTCTTGATATCTAGAGAGTTCACCTGGAGACGATTTAGGCTATGGATGGGTGAAAGGGGAAGAGATGTCTTGTTATGTAACTGGAAATCCACATGTTGCATTGCTTGAAGTATCTTCTAAGGAAAAATAATTGAGAAATCTGTTACCAGTTATCTTTATATGTGCACAAAGCAATGTCAGGAATTTAAAAAATATGTAAATTGAAGTAAATTGAATCTGATTTTCAGGAAACCTAGTAGTAGGTCTGCAATTTAACCTTTGCCTTTTCATATGTATTCCAAATGGCAGCATCATACTTTTCAGCATAGGGCTGTAGGATCAGAAAGCTGTTCTTTTGTTTCCTGTTGATGGTTTGTTTCCTTTATCTTGCGTAAGTAGTTTTTTTAAAAAAAAAACACTTGAGATATGCTACTAACATATTGTGATTCTTTTTCTTTATTCAGCAAATGTTGAAACTGATGACAGTGCACATTAGTGGAACACATAGATGTAACCTGCTGTGTATTTAAATAAACTGGTTATGTCCCCTTCTTTTGCCCTCAATCTTTCCCAGCATTAGGCTCTTTTCCAGTGAGTCCTTCCTTCTCATTTGGTGGCTAAAGTATTTGAGTTTCATCTTCAGGATCTGGCTTTCTAAAGAGCAGACAGGGTTGATCTACTCTAGGACTGACCGGTTTGATAGCCTTGCAGTCCAAGGCTATCAAAGGATAGCCTTAGGAGTCTTCTCCAGCACCATAGTTCAAAAGCCTCAATTCTTTGGCACTCAGCCTTTCTTACGGTCCAACTTTCACAGCCATGCATTGCAACTGGGAAAACAATAGCCTTGACTATAGACACTTTTGTTGGCAGGGTGATGTCTCTGCTTTTTAGTATGCTGTCTAGATTTGCCATAGCTTTCCTCCCCAGGAGCAAGCGTCTTTTAATTTCTTGTCTGCAGTCCCCATCTGCGGTGATCTTGGAGATCAGGAAAATAAAGTCTGTCACTACCTCCATTTCTTTCCCCATCTATTTGCCAGGAGTTGGGAGGGCCAGATGCCATGAACTTAGTTTTCTTAATGTTGAGTTTCAAGCCAACTTTTGCATTCTCCTTCACCCGCATCAAGAGCTCTTTAGTTCCTCTTCACTTTCTGCCATTAGAGTGGTATCATCTGCATATCTGATGTTGTTGATATTTATCCCGGCAATCTTAATTCCAACTTTTGATTCATCTAGCTCCGCCTTTCTCATGGTGTACTCTGCATATAAGTTAAATAGACAGGGCGACAGTATACAGCCTTGCTGGGCTTCTTTCCCAATTTTGAACCCATCAGTGGTTCTGTGTCCAGTTCTCACTCTTGCTTCTTAACCCGCATATAGGCTTCTCAAAGAGACAAATAAGATGGTCTGGTACTCCCATCTCTTAGAACTTGCCACAATTTGTTGTGATCCACACAATCAAAGGCTTTAGCATAGTCAATGAAGCAGAAGCAAGGTAATATGTTCAGTTTTTGAGAAAAAGTTTGATTTAACTCTTGAAATACTCTTGACAGTTACAACTCAAGTAAAATCTTTAACATACTGCTACAGAATGTACATTACAGGTAGTCTTCGACTTGCAACCACAGTTGAGCCCAAAGATTCTATTACTAAGCAAGACAGTTATTAAGTGAATTTTGCCGATTGTATGACCTTTCTTCCCAGAGTTGTTAAATGAATCACTGCAGTTGTTAAGTTAATAACTTGGTTGTTAAGTGAATCTGGCTTCTCTGTTGACTTTGCTTTTCAGAAGGTCACAAAAGATGATCACATGACCCAGAGACATCATGAATACTGTACATGTTGGTTACCAAGGGTACACATTTTGATAATGTTGCCATGCGGATACTGCAACAGTGATAAGTATGGAAAACGGTCATCGGCCACTTTTCTAATGCCATTGTAACTTCAAACAATCACTAAACAAATGGTTGTTAAGTCAAGGACTACCTGTATAACCTGTATTTAACTAAAACCAATATAGCTGTGACCACAGAATGCATGTTTCGTTTTTGCAATTTTTAATTATTTGTAGCTAAAGAAGGAGTCTGCTTACCAAGAAGAAAGAATTGGTTGGAGTAAAGTTGGCTGGAACTTTCGAAAAAAGTAACCATGTTATCTTTCACAATTTCAGGGTCAGGAAAAATAGCAAATTGGTATGATGGATTTCAGTATAGTAATAGTTCAGATGAACTTAGAAGAAGATAAGAGCACATCCAATGCCTTGAAATCCTCAATGTGAAAAGTGGTTGACAAGTTTGAGAAAACCTGCAAATTTTGATATTTTGCATTGAGATATTGCACAATTGCAAACAGTTCTTTCTAGAAGAAAAATATAAACCATCTAAGGACACCATGTTGATGTTCACCAGAGTTTCTGAAATGCTAAAAAGGAAAAGAGGCATCTATAGGAAATGGAAGGAGGGATATATTACAAAAGGAAGATGCAAGGCAGTTTCTACAAATGATAAGAATCTGGACAACTAAAATGCAGAACTGAACTGAAGCTTTTATGAGATAACCCAAACAACAAGAAAGTCTTCTCAAGTTTTTTAGTTATGAAAGAAACCAAAAGAAAGGTAAATAGGCTGTTGTTCTGTTGACAGAAGAAAGTGATGAATTGGTAACAGGTGACAAGGCAGAATATCTTGTTTTATATTTTATAATTATCTTTTCTTAGAAGAAAGCTAACTCCTATGTGGCTATTATTATGTCTCTAGTGAAAGGGGAGGGCGGAATTGCAACTTAAGATGGTCAAAGAAGGATTAAAAAATACTTAACTAATTCAAATAAATTCAAGTCTCCCAATCCAGATGAAATGTATCCTAAGATTTTGAAACAATTAGCAGAGGTTAGCATAGAACCAGCATCTGTGATGCTGACTCTGTAAACCACTTAGAGAGGCCTATAAAGCATGGTAAAGCAATATATGTCTAAATGCTATTGCTATTTGTACTGGTTAAGAACTTGTGGAGAATTGACAAAATTCCAAGAGACTGGAGGAGAACAAATCTTCACATGTGCAAAAAATGGAAGGGACAGAAAATTGAAGACCTGTCAGCCTGATTTCTGTGCTATGCAAGGATTACGGGCAGATTAAGGAGCATGTTAATAAACACTTGGATAGTAATGAAAAATAGCCAATATGGGCTGCTGACAAATAAATAATGCTGGAGTATTACAGGCTATCTCCCATTTGACAGAATTGATAATTTAATTGATTGGGGGACTGATGTAGACATATTTATTTCCTAGGCTTATATGCTGCTCCAATTTTGAAGAAATCTATTTGGCTAACACTCCTATAATAATGTTAAAATCAAAATGAACAACATAATTTACTATGATAATTGCAATTATAGTAACATAGACACAGAGGAACAATCCAGCATCATGCCAAAATCCATAATGGAGTCCCATTACTCAAAGTTCCATTTCCAGAACTCTCTTGATAACTGCCCTAAAACCAAATAGCATGGGATTTGATCTTGAGAGGTACATTGCTCCAATGAATGAGAGCTGCAGGAAGAATACATGGCCCCTTAGTTAGTCTTTAAGAGAAGCGACCTGGAGGGAACCTTTTTTTATTTTATTTTATTGGGCCTGTAGAGGGTGGCAACCATCACTTTCAATTGTATCCAGAAATAGTTCATGATGTAAAGATGTAGAAGCTCCTACCACAACACTGGTAGCTGAATTCTTGACCATTTGAAGTTTCTGGATACTCTTAAAAGGCAGCCATGTATACAATAACTTGCTAAATATGAGTTAATTAATGCATAACTGGAAACAAGGTCCTGAAATCCAAGAATGGTTGTTATTGATGCACCAGATGTAGCTGTGCAAAAGCTTATTAGCTACACCTGCTACTTGCTCTTTGAGCATGAACTGTGAGTTAGAAAACACTCAAATTACAAACCATCACCTCATGAGGAAATGTGATCCAGAAGCAAGGATTTATTATCTCTGGAACTGGAATGTTTTCTACGCCCACAGTCACACTGTTTTCTGGAATTAAACCTGATCCTGTTCTTCCTCGCCCAGATCATAACCCTCAGGCATCTGATTAAAGCTTTTATTGGATCTCCTATTCAGCCTGGAATTGAGATGTACAAGTAAATATCATGAATGTAGTGTTGGTACCTGGCTTTCTTCCATCCCCCCCCCCTCCTCCCCCCCCAAAACACAATCCCAGGCAGTTGCTTCAAAGAGAAAAGTTCTCTTCAAAGTTGCTTCCAAGTTGAATAGGAGGAGTGAGGGTTTTAAGAACTCTGACATTTCAATCTGAGTATCCTTTAGGACATGATCTCTTCACCCAAATTACCATTGACTGGGACATCCCTATTATGAAGAAATGGAAACATTGGAAATTGATACTTCATTTCCAACTCCTAAAATCTGTTCAGATGGATGCCATGAACAGTGAAATCAAAAGCCGCAGGCATTCAATAGGATTAGAAGAATACTAGTGTCATTAATTCATACCTACTACACATCATCGACAAGAATGATCAATGTGTTCCCCTGACTGACAGCGGGATATTGACGTCATCCTTTCTGCCCAGAGACTGAGTTATAATTGAAGCCATGCCCCGTTGCCTCTCTCCATGGCTCCAGTTTTCGACTCAGTCTAGCTCTAGAGAGACGGTTTCTGGATAACTGGACATCAAAAACCTCATTCTTGGACCCTCAGAGCAAAAATAACAGGTTTCTATTGTGATTGCGGCTTTTGACAGCGGAAGCAGCAGGAGCTTCACCCTGCATTCCCGCCACCGGAGCTCTCCTCCGTGCTGATCAGTCATGCTGGCAAATCCAGGTACCCTGGCAATGCCGCTGACTTAGAAGTCCCTCAGTGGGACCCATGTGAAACGTGTTGGCCAGTCCAGGTTGTCTGGAAAAGCCACTGACCCATGAAGCTATTTAATGCGCCTGACTGCATTGGAAGGTTTTGGGCTGGACTCTTTATTCGAGGCGCTGTCATCGCGCTGAATAATTCACAGTGACAGCTCTTGCCAAAGCCCCGTCCAGGGAAAACAGATTCTTGGTGTGCCTTTTAAATTTCTGGCATTGTGAGCGAGCTAGCTGCATTAGCACAGCCCTTGCAGCCACTAATCGGGCTGATCTCCGGAGTCCCTACCTTAATTCAGGTCATACTCTGTTTTTTCCTGTCAGTTGAGCTCCAAAATGGTGGAGCATGCCTCTGATGACAGGAATGGCATCAATGGGCGTTCCCCAGCCTTGCTGGAGCACGCCAATAAAGGAGCTGCTAAATCTAGATCAGCTTCTAAGAGAGCAGCCGAGAAAATTAAATCTAAGGCAACACAAGCTTCCATTGAAGAAATCTGCAGGGCGGCAACATGGGCTTCCTTATTGCCATTTATTCGGCACTATAAGTTAGACACCTTTGCATCAGCCGACGCATCCTTCGGAGGAGGGTCTTACAGAAAGTGCATTCCTCAGGGGGGACCCAGGCCCAATTGGCTTCCCGCTTTTAGGGTAGTAGGCTTTGGTAAATCCCATTCTTGGACTCTCCCACTGTCAGTCAGGAGAAGGGGCGTTGGTCTTACCTGATACGCTCCTTCTCTGACAGCGGGAGAGTCCAAACCCTCCCTAGCAGCCTTTGGGACCAGCGTACAAGGGTGACTAATGGCATGAGAAGACCTTTAATTACAGCTACGCCATCGTCAAAAACTGGAGCCACGGAGAGAGGCAACGGGGTGTGGCTTCAATTATGACTCAGTCTCTGGGCAGAAAGGACAATATCAATATCCCATTCTTGGACTCTCCCTCTGTTTGTCAGAGAAGGAGCATATCAAGTAAGACCAATGCCCTATTTCAGCACCACATCTAGGCCTAAAAAGTGACTATATAAATTTACTCCACAACTGAAACTGTTGTTCCCCAACTTCATAACAACCTTCTCTAAAAAGAGAGACATGATCATAATTACCTAATAAGTTATATATTGTATTTTAAATTCAGTGAAGCCTAGAGATAATCCATTAATAAAATAATAAAATATGGGTTAGATGATAAAATTATTAGACAGATTCATTATTGGATGAATGATTGAATCCAGAGAATCTTCATAGATTTTTCATAATCTATAGGAAATATGGGCAACAGATAGATAATTATTTTCCTTTCCTAAAATTCTTATCTCTGAATAGCACCTGATCAGAGATGGAAGTTTCCGCCTGTCTTGCAAGGTTTTAGAAAGGCCCTAAATGTTATTGGAAGCTAAGTTCAGAAGAGTGCCCATTTTTCAACAATACTGAGATATCCTCTGAGAAATTTCATTCCTGTGCTATAGTCAAGATTTAAAATAGCCTTCATGTAAACTGCTTAGTATAATGTGATCTTCAGAGGTCTTTTGATAAAAAAAAGAAGAAGTGAGTTTCTGTACTCACAATATTTACTTTGTACAATACTGCACTTTTAGTTAAAGTAATTTTCAAGCACATTCCCAAGAAAGGTTGCTTTGGAAGATTAATAAGAAAACCTGACCAGCATTCCTCAGTTGGTTTAGTATTGGAACAGGAAGTACTATACTTAGTTTAAAACTCGGTTTTATATATTTCTTTTAAAAATACCATCAGTCCATTGAAAACATCAGAAGAAAACATCAGATATCTTACCCACTGGCAACGGATGATATTGTCCTCCTGTGTTTTCATGTAGGTATTTAACAGGAATGAAAACAGCACTGATCTCTGTGGTACCCCAGAAATGAAGGACTAAGGATGATCAACACCAATTGGTGTTGGCCCTGTAGGAAGGAAGAGAACCAGTACAATACAGTTGTATACATTCCCAATCCTTGGTACCAACCCAGAAGGTTATCCTGGTTGAAGATATTGAAATACGCCAACAGATCAAATAGAGCCAGAATGGATGCACTACTCCTCCCCCCATTCTTCTCCTGCCAGAAATCATCCAAAAGTGCAATCATTGCCATTTTTGTCCCATGTCTGGGCCTAAAACCTGACTGGAAGAGGTCTATATAATCCAGTTCATCAAGGATTTGTTGAAGCTGCTGCATAGCCACCACCTTCCCTAAAAAAGAAGGTTGCACACCACTTGGTATAGTGGAAGCCAGTGATAGTGTCTTGTGGAGGGAGCGAATCCTCCTTGAGCAGGGATGTAATGAGCAGATGGCTGAGCTTGCTGTCATAAGGGCCCTCTTTTCTTCATGTCCAACAGATTCAAAATGTTCTCAGAAAAGAGAACAAGACTGTCCCCCGGCACCTCCTTCAGACCTGCATAAAGGCTGCCATCTAATTTGGGAATGAATTTGAGCAGTTTTGTCCAACAAATGCACTGAAAATTCCTCTGTATGGCCTTGCAGACAAATCTCTAGGTACCCCTTACCTAGAAGGGCTCAGGTCACCTGGAACAAGTCTGCTAGGCAGCAGTCCTCGAACACAGTAAGGATGGAAAAATAATAATGCTTTGCCACACTTACAGCCCCTAGCAACACCTTAAGAGAGTGGCTGTCACTGGTGTTTGTTCAAGTTCATCCTTCATTGACCTCCAGCAATAGTCTAGGTACCGGTATCTATTCTCCCATTTCATCTTTCTCAGCTCTTCCACAAACCACAGAGAGTGACATATTCCATGGGAAGGAAGAGGTTGTATGAGCACAATCTGATCAAAAACCACAACTGCCTTCTCATGACAAGTGATGACTAAGGCCTCGGTCAGACTATGCAGCAGACCATCAGGAACAACCTTAGCTCTCTTGGGAACTTTTCAAAGTCTATCAGTCGCCAGGGGCTGAATTTTATGGTTACCAGGACATGATGTGACCATGATAAAGGAGCTAGAGGGAGCTCCCCCAACTCCAGATCATGTTGCCACTGCTGCAAGAAGAGGACCAGATCAGGTATTTGACTATTGATCCATGTGAGATACTGGATGATCCGGGATTGGCCTATAGCTGTCATAGTGGGCATGAACTCTGAAGCCACTTCGGGCTCTACTCCCGGGGAAGGCAAGTTGAAATCTTCCAGCACTATAAGCCTACGAAATTGCACTGCCAACCCTGATAAGCAGTTGAGGAACTCAAATGAAGAGACAGCCATACAGCAGAGAAGTTGGTACAGTAGCAATACTATATAATTATAAATATTACCTATCAATTTCAGAATCTTTTAGAAACATACCGTAGATATGTTTCCATATAAGTATAATAAACAGGCAATTTTTGTTATAGTTTTTTGTCCGGTAAAAAATATCTTCCCACATCTCAAAAACATCCTTTATATTATTTGAAAATGTAACAGATGGCTTGATTTTTCTGCCATTGCAGTATAGTAAAGCAGCTTACACCATTAATCTAAGGATAAAATTCCCTGCTTCCTATTCTGTATTATATAAATGTTCTTGTTGTAATCATCATTTAAACCACAACTCTAGATTTTTTTTCGTATTGTCTTCCAGATTTTCAACAAAGTAATTCTGGGTTTATTTAGATTTTCTAACTAATGATTTTATCTATTTCTGTAAATACTGAATCGCAGCAGTTTTTAATCTTTAGGCATATCCACCACCACTCTTTAGATATCAAACAAATAGATCAAAATATATATGAAATGTATCAGCCTGCATTCCATTTCTTGAAAACATGTATTTTTCCATTAATCTGTATTGCCCTGTATATGTTGTTCTGTATATCATTTAATTAAATATTCACTAGTTCAAATTGTCTGCAGCATTTGGAGTGTTCATTTCTTTATATGGGTCATGTTTTTCTTTCTGCTTATTAGAGGATTGACAATAATATTTGGAAAAAAAGCCCCTCTTAATGTGCATAATTATGAGGGGTGGGAGGAGACATTGGGCAGCAATATAGGCAAATCTACTGTAGTAACTATTAGAAGTACATCTAAAACCTTAGGTAAATTTTGAAATTTCTCCCTTTGTAATGAGGGATATAGAATATAAACATGATGGCGAACCTATGACACATGTGCCACAGGTAGCACACAGAGCCCCCTCTGCGGACACATGAACTGTCGCCCCAGCTCATCTTCACCACGCATGCATGTGCGCCTTCCACCAGCCAGCTGGTTTTCGCATCTCTGCCGCGCATACGCGGGGTGGAGCGCATGTGGGAGATGTGCGCGTATGCGTGGCGTGGGGCACACAGTGTTGTGGTTTGCCCGCAACCTGCACAGCTTGTGCTGGACCCTATAGGGCCAGAGCCCATGGAGGAAGGGCAAGGGCAGACTGTAGAAGGGGAAACAGACTCTGACGGGGAAGAGCACGCTGAAAGCCAAGCTGGGCCTTTAAGGCCTTCTTCATCGGGCTCTGAAGGGTTAAGTGACCAGGA
>JANHGD010001953.1:197365-212517 GCA_027560375.1 Imantodes cenchoa
CTTCTTGAACCACAGTGCTCTTGAGATTTTTAAAGCCGTGGAAGTGTCACTCTTTCACCAGAGATAGGAAGGGTTCATCGATTTACTCACTGGCAGTTTATTGCTTATTGTTAACAATAGTTTTCAGTTGGTGAATTTCCAGTTTTTACTGGAAGTTTTTGTATTTTATTACTTCTGTAGCTGTTTAAATTGTAACATGTAAAGCCCAAATTTTCTTCAGTGGTTGAGGCAGTTTAAAAATTGATAGATGAAAAATTATCAGAGTATTATATACTGATTTTGAATGAATCAATAATAGATACACTATAAAACGCACATTAAATATTATATTTCTCATTATGTGTCATTTCTTTCTTTAGAATTGGCTTGATACTTCAAAGGAAATCAAGAAGCAAATTCGCAGTAAGTGATCCAGTCATACCTCTTATTGTCACACCACAGGTAGTCCTTGATATATGACTATTCATTTAACAATAATTTGGAATTACAATGACCTCAAGAAGAGTGCTTTGCAGCTTGTAAAGTATTTCTAATTGTCACATAATGTTCCATTAATAACCCGCATGTGATTGTGATCTGGATGCTTGGCAACCTGTTCTCACAACTGGTTGCTAAGCAGTACACAATAATGTGATCACCATTTACAATCTTTCTTGCTGGATTCCCCAAAAAATCCTTCTCATCTCATGGGGCTGGGAGCTGAACTCTTTCAGTAGGGTGCAGAAATGGAACTGAATGAGTTATCTTCCATGCACTGGATTTAGATTTCAGCTCCCTCTTGTTTCTGGGGGATGGCTGAAAGAGCTGCCTGCGAAAGGATTTCAGCTCCCCTCTATGAATGGAGGGGAGCTAATTCCTTTGGTGTGTTGTAAAAATGGGGCTGAAATCCTTTTTGTTTGTTTTCATTGCCTAAATACGAAAAACAGATGGCTCCCTTCTATGCTTTAAGGCTGAGATTGCACACTTAATTTTTGTCAAACTTTCTTATGTAATGTGGCATTTTAAATAAAACATTTATAATAAAGCCACAAATTAATATAATAAAAATTTCAGAAGTTTACAATACTGTATTTACTGTATTTATAAGTATATTAAGATTAAGATTGTTAGAAATCTTCAGGGTGTGCAGTGTTAAATGATCTAGATCTTTCTAGAATAAGAAGAGTTAGATTAAATCTTTATCAGTATATATTGTCTTAGGTTCTGGTGAACTTTCCAAGTCATCTGTTAGAAAGGTTCCTAAAAAAATCAGGCTTTTGAAAAGTGAACAGATGCAAACACTTTATCAGTCTGGCACAATACTCCAAAGCTCATTTGGTAAAACTGCATAATCTAATCTGGTATTAGCAGTACAATGTCTGTTAACCCTATTTTGATTTTCATATAAAGAATGCAAGAAATTTTTCTCGTTTGTAACTCTTGTGATTGGAACATACTGATCAAGTTGCCTATTACTTTACCTTTAGCTAAATATATTTCTTTCATTTTGGTATATTTTAGGTTGTTTTTTTTTATTGTGAGCATTTTGTAAGACTAGTGAGGCTGCTCACAAGGTGTTATGCAGACAAATAAACAATATGTACAGTGTCCCTTGTTGTCCATGCTTTTTGCCTCCTTTTGGTTTATTTATGCATGTGGAAAATGATGAAAAGGCTTTTGTGTATGTTTATAGTACTTGTTTCACAGTCTCATTATCCACTGTTGTTCGTCTGGAACAGAAGCACTGCAAATGGGTGCCACCTGTTTTTATGATTTGCTTACATAGCAGCTCTGGAGCTTTAACAATTCATTGTTCTGCATCTGTATAGTTCATTATCAATAGAGTAACCTTAGATCAGTCAAATAGTTTTAAAGTATTTGCATCATTAGAACAAATATTCCTGAAAAATAATGAAACATATAATATTTAGAAAAATAAAAAATAGGCATAAAAATATGAAGAGGTGGAGGGAGAAGTGAATCATTAGCAATAGTTTCCATTCTGATAATTACTCATATTCTGTTGTAGAGATGACCTTCAACTACAATGTCCTCCCATATGCCTTTGGTAAAAACCAAAGGTCTAAGTGAACAATCTAAACTTTTTAAAGCAAGGGCTGGAGAAAAAAAAAATAGGATTGACAAATCAGCTGACAAAGGAAGAAAGACCGAAGAAAATAAAACAGACAAATCAACAATTGGAGAGACAGGAAGATACCTTTGATAAGGAGATTGGGATATAGGCAGACAACGGGGAGAATTGGCAGCACAAGATTGTACTGGGAGAAATGTTTAGATTGAACAAAAAAGAAATCGATAAGATAAAGATGAGTGTGGGAGGCGAATTAAAAAATGGATAAGAATTGAAGCACTAAAGAGAAGGAGAGATAATGGATAGAAAAATTGCCCTTTAAATTTTAAAGTAGCCTGATTCTAAGCTAAGGAGGCAGAAATTAAATTAGATAGGGGAAATATTAGAACATACATTGTTTATAGAATGAATAAAATAATACAAAGATTAGAAGTTTACAGAAGTTAGGCATTTTTCTTTTATGTACGTTTAAATAATATAATGAGGATTACATAAATTTGATTAATGTGATAGAGATTATTAACAATGTTAGCGCAAATTGGATCAATATCTAGTTAAATTTGTTCATATATAATAGAGAAATATTTAGATTGAAGCAAGAAATATATAGATGAAGATAGAGACAAAGATGAGGAGAATTACATAAGCATTTCTTGATTATATATGTTTGAACAATATAATGAGGATTACTTAAATTTGATAAATGTGATAGAGATTACTAATACTATTATTGTGAATTGGAGTAATATGAATGATACCCAGAACCAACTCTGTTCACATACAATATGGATGTATATTTAAAAAAAAAATACTAACAATCACTCAAATAATCAATCACCAATAAAAATAAATATTGAAATAGGCTAACATCCTCAGAATTGACTCCAGAAGACATCCAATTTATGGAATCTCCTTTTTCTATTACACCTGGCCCTGATGGATTGCCAGGAGATTTTATAAAACATTTAAAGAAATTTTAATAACCTGAATTTTTATTTTTATGCAATACTTTGCACCAAGGGAATCCTTTACGAGAGTATTGGAAGCAGTCTAATATAATTTTGATCCTTAAGTTGGGCAAATATTTCCAGGATTTGGCATCATATATGTCCATTTCATTTCTTTAAACATGCAATATAGTGAAATTAATCTTCCCTAGCTATTTGTTATTTAGATATATTAAAAGTTTTGATTCTCTGGAAATACAATTCAATACAAATATTAATTAAATATAAATTTGTTTTAATTAAATATAAATATATATTTATGGACCAAGTAAAGTTCAGATAAGACTTAATAGTTATGATTCAGATCCCATTACAAATTTAAGAGGTACCAATAGTGTTGCTCTTTATCTCCTTTATTATCCAACCTAGCCATAGAAGTGTTGGCAATAGCATTTAGATCCAGTAATCAGATTTGTGGGATGAAAATGGGAGGTAAGACATAGCTTTTAAATCTATTTTTAGATTATATGATTTGGACTCTCAAACATTCTTACTCAGACAGCTATACTTAAGGAGGAGTTAAAGGAATTTGCAGAGGTGCCAGGACAATAAGTTAATTTTCATAAATCACATTTGATGCTTTTTCATACACTCCCAAAAATTCAAAAGGAAATTTTCATACTTTTGGTGATTCCAATTATATAAATAACTTTAGAATGTACTATTATGAAAATATCAGTAATACCTATATAGCTATATATCTATTGATAGATATAAATCTATTAATAAAAAAGCTATATACAGTACCAGCATGCAAGAAATTAAGGAAATGGAAACTAGGCTTCAAAATATTTCAGTGTTTTAGATGAATTGCAGCAGTAAAAATGAAGATCTCACATGCCTTAACTTTTTATTCAGTGCCTTCCAGTGGTAATTCCAGCACAGGCTTTAAGATATTGGGGTGGGGCGTGGGGGGGGGGAGAAATGCATGCTTTCATGCAAAATAATTGAGAGTAAATACAAGGATTCTATAGAGATCTCAGGCACAGGGAGATGCATTAATCTCAAATGGTATAGGCAAAACAATTTAAAATGTAGCATATTAATAATTTTAAAATATTTCTTACAAAAGAGTTTCTCTCCCATCGTTAGTGTCTACACTTTTTCCTATTAAATAATAAAAATAATGTTTGAATGTTTTCATTTTTTCTCCCATGTATTCTCTGGGGAATGTGTTAAATGTAGATTTGCCATGGCAGTTCACCTTTAATGTGAAGTTTTACCCACCTGACCCTTCACAATTAACAGAAGAAATCACCAGGTATGCTATTAAGCATTATTGAATGGAAATCCTACATTATTTAGGGTTTCTTGGAAAATCTGTAAAATATTATTCATAAGCCTAAAGGAAGTGGCCAAATTCAAAAAAGCTATTATCTGCTATTGCTTTCCTCTGTGTTTGATTTGTAGTATTTTTCATAAATCTAGTATAGAAATGTATATACAAATAATTGCTGCAGATAATGTTATTTAAGAAAAACTAATCATCTAATGGCAATGTTTTTATTGAAAAAAGAAGAATAAGTTAAAGCAGAAAAGCAACAATATTGAATCCACTGCAGATATTCAAAACATAAATCATAACCTGGACAAGTCAGGGAGGAAACGCTATTGTAACTCTGACATTTCTATGGTTATGGTTAAAGGGGTGTGTGTGTGTGTGTGTGTTCTTAAAAAGTATACTACTTAAAAACTAGTAGTCAGAATAATTGCACTAAAACTTCACTGATAGTATAATTTCCAGCTTTATATGAGAAATAGGTTGTATTTGGGGTTTTTTGCAGTTATTAAAATATAACCTTTTTATAATAAATAATTTCTCTGTTTGCAGATTGCTTTTGATGTAGATTTTTAAAGTGTTAAAAATAGAGAAAAATATTAAGCTTTTTGTGGGGTAAATAAAAGGAAGGAGTATTATGACTGTTCACTAATTTGAGTTACATATAAAGTAATAAAGGGAATAGGATAAAAAGGAAACAAACAAATAAAATTTGTCAGACAATTATCATTGTTCTTTTTCCTAGGTACTTCCTTTGTTTGCAGCTTCGTCAGGATATTGCTTCTGGACGTCTACCATGCTCTTTTGTGACCCATGCTCTGCTTGGTTCATATACTTTACAAGCTGAACTAGGTGACTTTGATCCTGAGGAGCATGATAGTGGTTACATACAGGAATTCCAGTTTGCACCTAACCAGACAAAAGAGTTGGAGGATAAAGTAGTAGAATTACACAAGACACAAAGGTACGTCATGTTCCAAGTAATTAATTTGTATGCATCTTCGTTTGCTTGTAGCAGATAATATTAATGCAATTAAAAACAAAATCTATAACCCTAGGTTGTAGTCAGGCATTATGTAATATTACCCTACCACTCCCTCATAAATAGGTAAATTAATCAAGAGATTGTTATTATTAGCATACAAATAAATAAGGAGAGAAAGAAAAAATAATGAAAATAATAAACTTCAATCATTTACTGAAGAAGTAAAAACAAGGGGAGAGAAGGAAATGAGAATTAGAATAAAGTTTTGGGAGAAAGATCCCATAATATTTCCCAGCGGGCAAGTCTGCAATTAAGAACCAGTGGTAACAAAGTTTCAATTTGCAGGATACAAGTAAGCATAACAGTAAAACATATGAAAAAACAAATTCATAGGAACACAGGAACTTAAAAATGCAAGATATTTTTCAGCTTCCATATGGTTATGACATTATTTCTGAGTACTATTTAGAAATTTTAAAACAAAGATGAGTAGAAACTAAAGATTTCTCTCACCCCCTCTCCCTTCTTGATTACATCAAAGAAGCTCAACAGTACAAAAAAGATGTTCAATAATGCAGGGAGTACTGTTTGAGACAAACACCTTTATTACTTCATTAGGATTTTCATAAAAGCAGTAGCCCTAGCTATTCTTCATCTTGAGAGATAATATAGTTTGAATCCTTCAAGAGCAAGTTCGGTTCTTTTTTTTCTTGCTTAAAATAGTAGATGTTCTAAAAACACCAGGCATTTCCCTTTATTGTTTGAGCTTTTAAAATTATCAAAATGTTGGTAACCAACCAGATATTGATGTAACACTTTTTTTCTGGCATGCCTGTGCCAAGTGTGTTTCTACTCCAGTATGTTTTGATAGTTTCCACAAATGCAAAAATTGGAAGTGATTATATTTGAAAATAGACTCTCCTTCAGCATGAATAATGCAATGTTTGAGATGTTTAAAATGGATAGGATTCAAAGTAGTGCTGTGCTACCCCTTGCAAAAACTGGCCATATCTAGAAACAGGAACTGGCTTAGATAGACCGTGGCCTGAGTAACAAGGGCTATGTTTTTATATACTAATAAGAACACAACATAACATAATATTGATTTTTTAAATATTTATTTTCCAAATAATTGCAGGGGTTTGACTCCAGCACAGGCAGATGCCCAATTCATAGAAAACGCCAAGCGGCTATCCATGTATGGAGTGGATTTACACCATGCTAAGGTATTAGACAACATTTCTATAGAAAATGAAATTTTATTTAGAAAATGTAGTAGATTCATGTACTTAAAAATACCTATTGTACAATATACATGATATTGTTGTTTGTGAGGAAGGGAAGAACGTTGTTGCTGGTGCCAAATCAATCTGAAGAGAGATTTGATTAGAATACGGGAAGTAGATATGTGATTAGAATATGGAAAGTAGAATTCCTGGCAGATGTGTGAATCAGTCTAAATCCATCCTGTATCAGAGATGTAGTCCTTGATATATTCTATTTCTCCTGCTTGAAAAACAGGGATATTTGAAGAATAATTTGAAATCCATAGTAGGTATTTTTAACATTTTTATTGGATATATGTTATTTCATGCTCCTTTAGGCTTATTTTAATCAAGAGTTGTATCTTCTGAACACCATTCTCTTGCCGCATTCTCCCTTATATATTCTCTCTGCCAACATATACAAGCAAATGCAGAATTGCTTCATTTTCCATGATCATACTATTGGGGGGAAATTACCTTTTCCCAGTGCTGCTGCTTCTGTAATAGGTGATAGGTGGGAAGAGAGAAGTGATACTATTTGCACATAACACCATTTCTAGTCCCAGATTCTGTAAATCGGCTATGCAAATAATAAATAGTCCATTTACTATTACAGGTTTTGGAATTTTGAGATCAGGTAGGGGACGCCAATATTCTAGTCAGTGTTTTTTTTCTCCCCTAGCTGATTTGCTGGAGAAAGTTCTATTGAATCAGCCTCTTCCAGCAAGTCATTGAAAATCCTGGAATGGCAAAACGCCTATTTTATCCTCTCCTTACCCAGCAAAGAAAACAAATTGCCAATCCAGAACTTTTATTAGCCCATTGCCATTTGAAAAAAAGAAAAATAAATAAACTGAGCACTTTGCCCTAAAGGGATATTTGTGAAGCTGCCAATCTGCTATTCACCCAGTACATTTAAAGGACCATTGTTAATTGTATTAATGAAAGACTATCATGCTGGCAATTTCACAACTAGGAACTTTTCCTTATTGTTATAAGCATATTGCTGCAGTTAGTACAATGGAGGAAATGGGGAAGTAGTGAATGTTCCAAAATTATCTGGAAAAGTAGATGGGATGAATGAAAATTCCACAGAGAAAGTATTGTATACAACCGTTAGCATATAGGAGTGTGTATATGTTTGCTTTCCCCCTCAAAATTGCATCTATAAAATACTTTATTGTAAATATTTATTGTAAAAAATTTGGGTTCTCCCATGCTTTCGTTTTAAAGCAGGATAGATCTCCTCTACTAATAGGAAGACTACTAGCTAAATATTTAGATAGTTAATGACTTGAAATATTAAGTACAATATTGCATACTACAAAATTGAATGAATTAAATAATAAATTATGGCTTATTGATCATTAAAGCTTTTTAAAAATGTGTTTTGTTTCAATTCATATGATGGATTTCTATCTTTTGTGTACTGTTTTCATATTCAGTTAGGATATCCAACTTTATATAACAAGGCAATGTCTTATAATTTTACAATATTTCCTTCATTATCAACTGCCTATTTGTCCACTTCTGAAGTATTTTCTTAGATTCAGTATTGTTATTCAGCTAAATTTCCATGTCTTTTAAGATAATCGTCTCTACTCTTGCTGCCTCATTGTCTGCCTGCCTGTGTGTATTCCTACTGTAATCAGGTTGAAATTGCTTTCATTCTTAATTTGATAGGATTCTGAAGGTGTGGACATCATGTTGGGGGTTTGTGCCAATGGGCTACTCATTTACAAAGACAGACTTCGAATAAATCGTTTTGCATGGCCCAAAATTTTGAAGATTTCTTATAAACGCAGTAATTTCTATATTAAAATCAGGCCAACTGAAGTAAGTACATGAATATCATGATTTACATGTTAGGAATTGTATGAACCATGTTGGATAGTTCAATAGTTCATAGTGTGGTATGTCTGCCTGGTAAAGTGGGTTTTTTAAAAAATCATACTAGATCTGTTGAAGAGCCATAGTACAAAGCAGCCATAGCTACTCAAAGGCTTCTTTCAGCTAGTGCATGGCCATCCTCAGATGTTCTCTATATTGAGTATGTCTAAAAACATATTCTCCAACACTTTGATATTTCTCCAGTATTTTGTTTTCTTGTTTCTTAATATTTCAGAATCATACACCAGTTCGGATCCATAAGTAATGACCAGTATGTTTTTAAAGCATTTGGTGCTCAATAATAATTCATAAACAATTAAAAAGATTCCAAATGCCATTCAAAAAAATTGTCCTACAAATGAATTAGTATGGAATATAATCAATTGTAGACTTGCTTTTTGACACTTACCCAGATTTGTACTGTATGCAGCTCATTAAATCAGTGCAAAGCTTAATTATACAAAAATGAATGCATGTTTTTGCCTGAACATTAACTACAATAGGAAATAGAGACACCATCATTTTCATTCTTAATTATGTCAGACCAGTTCCTACTTTGCAGCAATTTTGTCTTGTTTAGAAATAGCTTTTCTGTATGT
Organism: Imantodes cenchoa; assembly: GCA_027560375.1. NCBI lineage: Eukaryota > Metazoa > Chordata > Lepidosauria > Squamata > Dipsadidae > Imantodes > Imantodes cenchoa. The sequence goes on from JANHGD010001953.1 coordinate 206,462, forward strand.
TAAATGTTATGGAAAAGACTTCCAAGAAACTGTTTAGTTAGTCATCTGTACAGGTAATCCCCGGGTAATGAGCATTCCTTAGGGAACGTTCGAACTTAGGCGATAAGCGCCCCCTAGCATTTCAAACAAGGCCCGAAACTATGAATCTTGCAGCACCATGGCAGTTGTTCTCCCTTATGAACAACCGCAGAGGCTCTGCAACATTCATCCTACATGTTGCCAGCTGAAATGGAACTTCTGAGGGGCAGATCCAGCCCTCCGATGCTCTGTTCAGCCCTCCGCAGGCTTCCCCCAGCCCATTGCAGGCCAAAATTGATCCTCTGGGGGGACAGATCCAGCTCTCAGAAGCTCCATTACGGCTGGCAACCTACAAGGAGACTACTTGCTAGATCTTCACAAGGTAAGTGACAAGTGCAGCTGGTTGGGGGGCGGGCGAAGCAATTGTGGGGAGCATGAGGTATTTCAGTGGAGGCCTTGGATAGTCTTAGGCAGGTGGCCTGTTCCATCACTAGGCTCCCCCCATGGCCTTTCCCACCCTGAAATATTTCATGTGCACTTAATGAGCCTCGCATTCAATTAGCGAATGCGTGGGCAAAAGGAGGGAATGATCTCGTTCAAGGTACAAGATTCATTCCCATGAATCCTCCGGTTAAAAATGGAATGGGTAGGCTCCAGCAGTGGGTTGCTACCGGTACAGCCTGGATCTATGAACCAGTAGTGGTGCTGGCGGCAGGAGGCTCAGCCCACCAACCCCGAACACTTCTGTGCATGCCCAGGAGCGCGAGTGCGCGCACGAACTGGTAATGACGGGAGTTGCAACTCATTACTGACAGGCTCCATTACATTCGTAACTCGAGAACTACCTGTTTACATTATGTTTGAATTGTAGTCTCTGAGTGAGGCATTTGTGCCTCTGGTTTAGAGTTGTTAATTGAATTTCATTTTGAGATGATAATGACAATGATGGTGATGATGAGGATTTTTATATTTAATTCAAGGCAATGAACATACCCAATACTCCTGCTTCTTTTTCTCACAAGAACAACTGTGTGAGGTGGATTGGGCTAAGAGAGGTTGAGTGGTCCAAAGTCACCAGGCCTAGAACTCTCCTTTTTTCTAGGCCAGCACCTTAACCACTGCACCACATGACTGAAAATGATCACATTAAGTTTAAGAGTAAATGAAATCAAATGCTAACAAAAATTAATTCCCACTGACTTAGTCTGATAGATACAGTATATACAATTGGAGCTGTAATCTTTATTTTTTCAAAATTAAATTTAGTTTGCATATGAAACTCAATAAAAATAAACTTTTTTTATTGAAGGAAAGCAATGTCAGTAGGATCCTAGGAACCAGCCAGTAAAGTCATCCAAAACTTATTTCTAAGCACTGGGGAGGGAAGTTCTTTATTTTCCATAACTATTAGTATCTGTAATTGAGGGCAATAATGAAAATGAATCATAATACGAAATATAATATTGAAAATGAGGTCTAAACAGTTAGCTAGCGCAAACGGTTTTCAAAAATTCTATTAATCTGTGTTAATTTTTTTCAGCTGGAACAGTTTGAGAGTACTATTGGCTTTAAGCTGCCAAATCATAAGGCTGCAAAACGATTATGGAAGGTTTGTGTGGAGCATCATACTTTTTATAGGTAAAACTTACATTTTTAATTAGTGGGTTATGGGATTTTCATGGTTTATGTTTTTGAGGAAATGTTTTAAATATGAAAGATCTTTTGATAAATGAGCTTCCTTTTAGCCTGTAACAAAAATACACATTCCTAATAATTACCTTTCAGTGGTGTGTGTACCATATGCAGTTTGATTTGGTCCTAATTTATTCCCTTGGTCTATTATGACATGGTGTTCACAGTGTAAAATTCTTTGTTTTGCGAACCTATTAAAATAACAAAAGGCCCCTAGCTTTTTTCCTCAAGCTATATGCTGGATTTTTCTCCTAAAATATTGTTACGATACAATAAATGATAAGTTGATTATTTCTTTAGTCAACTGTAATATGGTACAGTGGGCCCCATCATGGTTGTTTGCAAAATGTTTATGCTAGGCAATCTGTAACATATTGATAGATAACTACGGCATCAATAGTAAAAATGGACAATAAATGTCTCAATAAATAGAATGAAAGGGCTCTGGTAAAAATAGATTTTTGTTTTGAATCCTAATATTCTCCCATCTTTAAGCCACATTTCTTCAATATTGTTATAATAGATTTTCTGTGTTCCCGTTGATAAACTGAAGGCTGCAATAACTTAGTATGGTAATATATAATATTTTGTTAGAGAGCAGTTTCGCATAGAAAGAATTTTGAGTTAAAACAACACTGCCTTATTATTCCAGTTTTCCCTGTAGATAGAAAGTGCTGCTACTGTTCATTGGCTTTTTGACCTACAAACCATGTCTACTTTTTGCTTTCCAGTGAAAGCTTCAGCAGACAAATTATTAGACTCAAGAACTAGATTTATTCCAGGCTTCTTTTTCCTTCTACTGGGAATTCAATTTTACCTGCTATTTGTTTTTCTTACCTAAAAGTGCTAGTTTGTCCAGTTTACTTTTATTTTTAATTAATAATTAAAGTCATTCACATATATACTCTATAGCCTGCTTGCAATTTAAATCATTGGGATTTGATTATACATTTTATGGAAGACTGCCCTTATATATTATCAAGAACTCCCAAGCACAAAATGCACCACATATGTTTGTAGGAGCTAAGTGATCATGTTAAGCTTATTTGCTACATCTGTTCTACGGGAGTTAGGTTGTTTTCATTCTAATTTAAGGAGCTGGTTTTAGCCTCTAAAACCTTAAGTAGTTTAAGACAAGGTTATCTGAAAGAGCATGCCTGTCGATATCAAACTGCCCAGCATATGGGACTCTGTTTTCATTCATTCCTGAAAATGATTTCACTGAGGAAGAAAATTGAATGGTGCTACTCACAGGTGTGTGCAAATAAAACTCAATATTTGCATTTGTGCATTCTGTTGAGTAGAGTCTCATTCTGTTGTATTTAAAAGTCTGCTCAGGGTGGCAGAAAATACTGGGACCTTGAAAACATTAATGCTAAAGACTTTTTGATTCAATCCTTATACAAGAATAATCCAGAAATCAACAAAGTTTTATTAGAGGTGGAAGACAGAAAAAAAAAAGAACCCTAACAGTAGGAAAAAGAAGAGTGAACTGCACAAAACTTATTATCATGTATTAATATCTTCTGGCATCACCATTTTAATTATAACATTGACAGTCTTGAAATTTGTCAGAAATGATGTTTCCATTTGGAAAGATTGATAATCTTTTATTGAAAGAAGCAAGGCTCTGCAAGGAACGACTTGGTATGGAGGAGAAGTTGATGCTCTTTATGAGGTTTTAAAGTGGTCGCTGAGAGGGAAATCATGTGACTGGACTGTGCTTTCATTTGCCTGTGTCCCCCCCCCTTCAAATTGGAGGTCACTCTAGAGCAGGGGTCATCAACCTTTTGGACCTCACGGACCATTAAATTCATAATTTTAAATCTCGCTGACCACTAATACGATTTTTTGAAAAGATAAATAGCATTTAGTGCAATATTAAAAATTCAAATAATTTTTCTATGGACCACCAAAATTTTCTTGCGGACCATCAGTGGTCCATGGACCACTTATTGGTGACCACTGCTCTAGAGGTGCTGGGAGACTAATCAGTTTCACACCTCCAGTTTTTGTTTGCTTCCTATCCTATATAATATGGGATAATTAGCAAGAAGTAAATAAATGAGAGTAAGAAGGCATACGATGGGGAATGCACATTGGAAGTAGTGCACTGATGCCAACATATTTTGCAAACTGCCTGATTTATTTCCCACTCTTCAAACTCTCTGCTTTGCGAGGGAGGAATGGGTCAGGCACAGGTGAGATTGCCCACAGAAATTGATGGATTTTTCTTCTCCCTCTTACGGATCAGAGGGCTTGAAGTAAGTAATTATAAGAGAATAAGCTGGCACATTATGGGGTATTGTGACATGCTCACAACTGCCAATGCCAGTACATTGCTTTCAATGCATGCCTTCTTAGTCTGTTGTAATCCCATCTTCTCAATCTTTGCTCTGCAAGGAGGAAAAAAGGGGTCAGACACAGGATAGCACTGAACGCAATGGAGGTCACATGAATGAGGGATGCTGCACAGATTGCAAATATAGGCATTAGTCTTGAAGTTATTTTTTTTCAGAATCATTGTAATTTCAGTCACTGAACACGGCAATTGGTGAGGATTATCTGTATTCAATCTAGTGACTGACTAAGGCTTTGGATTATAACCCTTAGAAATATGTATATCAGTTCTAATCTTTTTCCCCCTGAAGATAATTAACATGAGGAATAAGCTTACTGACACTAGTGTGCAATCTACCTGTAGAAACTGCTTTCCAGACAATACATAAATAAATGTTCATAACAGGAGTCTTACTGCTACAATATATTAGGGCAGAAATCTTGGTTTTCTAACCTTAGGTGCTATTTTCATCATGCATATTTAGCTGGCAGCAGCTGCTGAGAGTTGCATTTCAGAACTTGCAAAGATTTTAAGACTCCATAGCCCTAAATAAACTTATTTTGTCCTAGATGATGTAAAATGACTTTTCATGAGGCAATGATTAGCAAGCAAAGATGGATCAGGCTGCTGATGGGATCAGGGATATCAATGGAATGTCCTAGGAAGAGCTACTCTCACTTGTTGAGATGCCAGACACTTATTAAAACCACTAACAATTGTGTCTGATTCAATTGTACCGAATTTAATTCTGAACCACCAAATTACACTTTGCTTTAGCTTAAAGCCTGCATTAAGAAAAATGTTCTAAAATCAAAGAGAAACTAAAAATTTGTAGGAACTTAGTGCTGTTACAGTCAGTTTTGGAGCCTAGTATGCATTTTTTTAAATGTACACCCATCAGCAAAATGTTGGAAGTGGTTAACTTTTTAGTAAAATAAATGCATAGTGTGTGCCCTATCTCAAGCTGTATATGCAACAGAAGTGTTCTTAATGAAAGCTTAGTATGTAGGGTAGTTATTATGGTCACCCACCAAAACAGGAACTACTCTAATTTCCCCCTCCATGCAGAATTTTATGTCTGCTTTCTGTGACACCTGTGAGATTTCAAGGACTTTTTCTGTGATGGCCCAGTCACTTTCGAATGACCTTTCCTACAAGCAGTACAAAGTCTTTTCTTTAAAGTACTGGATTAGTTATCTTCAGCTAATGTAGTTGGTTTTTTTTTTACTGAACAGTGTTCTTTGTTGGTTAATGAATTGCAAATTAATGTCTTTAAAATTTCTGGTTTTTCTGTAGTGATTCTTTTTTATTTTTTAGTGACATTTTTACATTGAACATCTTGTATAAAGAAGCACCCAAGCATTTTTCATTCTTACTCCGAATAGGAACAAAAGCATGTTTCTAACAATGCCAATTGTTCTAGGTCCCCTACTATTTTATATTGCCTTCTTACAACTGATGCCATCATGCAGAAAATCCAGCTAAGTTCAAATCTTGATTTAACAGTATTAAATTCATAGTTTCTTTTAGAAAAAATAAAATTGGAAAATGATCTACTAGGCCTTTGCTGTGACTTCACTTCACTAAGCATTTGGAAGATAAAAATCACTAATATTAACTTGGAGTTGGACACCAGCTGGGCAAATCCAGCTGAGATAACAGATCTATTTCTGGAATTATCTAAATTGTTTTCAGCATATGACTGCTAATAAAATAAGGCAGTATCATTTGCATTGTTAGCTTTGCCATCTGTTGATTAGTTCCTTGCTCTACCAGGTTGGTGAAAACAGCCAGGGAACTGATAGGAACTGGATATAGGTAGTGGTATATGGCCTCCATCTTGAAAGAAGTGATGAGTAATCATCTAATCCAACTATTTTATAAAACTGTTGACAACTGTCAGTTACAACTTTGGATTGCCTGGATGAAATAGGTTATAATAAATAAATAATAAATTATTATTGTCATTGTATGTGTATACACAGTATACTCATACAACGAAATT
>JANHGD010001953.1:224910-236613 GCA_027560375.1 Imantodes cenchoa
AAAAATTGATAAAGTATAGCAAAGGAAGGGAAGAGAAGAGTAAGAAGAAAGAAAGAGGAGGACGAAAGAAGAGAAGAGGGGAGAAGAGAGTGAGGAGAGAGAGCAGGAGAAGTAGGGAAGGGGAGAAGGAGAAAGGGAGGGGAAGTAAGTTTAAAAAAAGAAAGACGAAGGCAAGGGAAGAAGAAAGTAGGAAGGGCTGTATGAGATGGGAAGAGAGGATGGTAAAAAATAGCAACCTTGAATTACCAAAGCAATAAGATAAATATAGAATATATGTATAAAGATTTTGTAAAAGAATGAAATGAGATGAGAAATATGTGAAAATGTCAGTGTGAGAATAAAAATAAAACACTTTAAAAGAAAAAAGAAAATGAAGTTCGAGTTTTACAAAAGAAGAGTTGTTTTGTAGTACTTAAATATTTTTTAAATAAAATTGTGGATTTACCTCCTCCTTGTAAGAAAGAAGCTGTAATTCTTTCTTTCAAGGACTATTCAAATATCTTAAGGTACTTTTTTGCTGTACTTTGAAACAGACTACAGTTGTTTGATAAACGCTATGCTCCTATTTGATCCAACTTGTTTTTTTAATTATGCAAATCATTTTATTCAAAAATAATTAAAGAGACAATCAAAACTTAACATGAGTTCAACTGTATTCGTGTTACAAACTAACTCCAGCTTTACTGTCCATCTTCCATATTGAGGTGTTGTACATATATGCAAAATGGTAAAATTTTTAAGTAAGACTGCAGAATTAAACAGAATAAAATCATTTGGTTCATATTGATTATGCAGGTTTATTACACCCATTCATCATGGAACCTACTCTTACCTGTAGTATTAATATTACAATGAGAGTAAATTTATTAAACAAATTCAACTAATATGTAGAGGGGGGGAAATTGAAAATGTGATCAAATTTTAATGGACGTGTCATGTCAGGATGCTTTAATTTGAAATTTATAAATTTAAAAATAGAAGAGGATTAAAAGCAATGGCATATATTGAATTAACTTTAAAATATATTTTTGTCATAGAAGTAAAATAATTTCTAGCTTTAAGAAAACACATTTGAATATACCATTCTATGTATTTCTCTTCTTGCATGTTCTTTCCCTTTTATTCTCCGTGTGTTTTTTTTTTGTCTTTTTCTTTCTTTCAGCTCACTTCTGTCTTCTAGTGTTAATTTGTTGATTTCCACTTTCTAACTTGTCTAGAGCCTAGAAGAGGAGATAGCATCCATTTTATTTAGTAAAGAGGGGTTTTCCACTAGCATGAAATCTGCCTTCACTTCAGCTTTCTCGTGGACAGCAGAGGGCGCTGTTGGGAAAGATAATGTACCTTCTGAAAAACACTCTGCCTCATCCATCTTTCAGCTATTACCTGAGGTGCTCTTACACATTTCCTTTTCCCAAATCAAAACACAGAGTTGTGGATGGGTGGATGGGCAATTTTTAACATGTCAGATAAATGCTTATGTCCAATAAATTCAATGTCCTATCATATTTTTAAAGATATCTAAGCTGAAATTACTTTGAAAAGCCTAAATGTTCAATGGGAACCAAAATATGCTGAAAACATTTGCATGGTGGGCTTTTTCCATCAATGCTATTTCAGAGTTACCTCCCCAAATGCATTGAGAATAGATGACTAGACTACTTACATTATTCTTTTTTTAATCAATATCTAATGAAATATTAAATGCAATATATTTTGTAGAGCAAAAAATAGTAAGGTAAAAGTATTTTAACAGAAACTTTGGAGGTAGATCTTAAAAATTCTTTTTCACTATTTGTGTGTTTACATAGATATACACATACACATATAATGTCTTGGGGAAAAAAACCATAAATGTCAACTACATCAAACTTTATACTTGTTAAAACCAAAATTCCCTATTATGTCACACATGCTGTGCTAGATTTAATTGAACAAAAATACCATTTTCCTGTTTGCTCATATCTCTATCATTTAGCTTTTCAGCTGTTAACTAATTTGTCTATACCATAGGACCTGTGGCATAGGTCATAAAAGATGCTAAATGTTAACAGTTAATGTCAGTTTCTATATAGCAGGAAATCATTATTATGTTCTAGTCATATTGCTTTATGCTTCCATTATTAAATAAACTCCTTCACCTGATGCAATATTGTTATGGACAAATTTCTTTAGAGCTACATTTGCTCTATAGTTCCTACATTATAATATCTTACGAAGTCTTATTACTTTCACTGAAATATGAATATTTTGGTAGGTGTAGCAACATAGTCAGAAGTCTCTGTCAATTAACTAGAAACTAGTACTGCATGTACATGTATGAAATTTATGAATTTTTCTTTGATTTGAATGAATGAAGTCTGTACTGGTTAGCATTAGCTTGGATGGTTTGGCTTTTGTTATTTATGAGAGAAAGAGTATTTTAATACCACTGTGTGTGTGTCTGTGCCTATGAGAGAGAGAGAGAGAGATTTTATATTGGTGTTTAACATAACCCATAATAAAGCCTTGGCAGAGTCACCAGCCCATGTTTTTTTAATGTATTTTCAGTGTTCTTGTTTGTAATCTAACGAAATTGCCCCATAAATGTATGAGTGTATAGTCAGCCCCTCTGTGCTGTTGTAAAATGTAAAGGCAGATGTTTGTGTCAGTTGAGTGTAAAAATGTATTTATATCTCTTCCAACTGCTTTTTTGTTTCACAGAAATTTACTTTCCAAACGGAAGAGCCTTCCATTGGAACCAGCAGGACTATTAAGGTTCTAATATATTGCCATAGTCCATTGAGCTTTTTACATTTCAAAATCTTCTTTTGTCTTTTCTTTGTTTGTTATTGTTGTGTGTTTTTTTTTTTCATTTAACAATTGCAAGTCATCTTTGCTCTTCATATGACCTGACCCACCTATCCTTTGGTTTTATGTTCGTTATTTTGTTTATTCATACGTTCTACTTTTTGTTTTTTTCTCACCCATTTGTTTTGTGCAGAGTTCTCATGAGACTCTGGACATAGTGGAGAAGAAGCAGGCAGAGGTTGGGATAGCAGAGACAATAGTCACAGATGATACCAACAGGGGGAAAATGCCATTTGTCTGTGGTAGTGGGGAAAGTCAGAAGATGGAACATCTAGCAAAAAAAGACTCTTCATCACTGTCATCCAATAGCAGCAGTAGTGAGAGTGAAGATGAAGTAGGAGAGTATCAGCCACACCAGCAGATTATACAAGATACTATAAAAGAAGAATTGGAAGAAAATGAAATTACCAAAGAGGAAGAACAGAGCTCAACAGCAGAAGTTTGTGTTAAATTTTCAGAAGAAGTCAGTCCAGTTCAAACAGCAATTGAGCACAAGCAGTTGACTGAAGCTCTGATCCAAACAAATGAAGCTTCCATAAACACATCAGAAAAGACAAAGTTAAGAAGATCGGATGATGAAGGCCCGGAAGAAGAAAAGGAGGAAGATCTACCCAAACTAAATGGAGAAGCATTGCATATTGACATTGATGTTTCACCACAATTAATTTGTTGCTCAGAGGTAAATGGTAGAAGAGGAAGTGACCCAGAGGTGCTCTTCATCATAGGGTCAAATATTTCTGCCTTTCTTCTTCTCTATCTTATTCAGATTTCATAATATTGCATATTGGGGGAGTCAAATTTTTCATTTCTTTCAGAAGGAATTTGTTTGGGATTATATTATCTTTTTTATTTTTTAAGTTTCTCATGTTGCTCTTCTGTTTGCATGCTTTATGATTCTTCAAGCATTTAGTTGATTGATCTTTCATGACAAAAATATGAAGCTTTATAATGACATTTATCTCTTAAAACAACATTTTCTAAATATTTGTGAAAAGTTACTGTTTAGAGCTTGGGACAATATCACTTCACTCGTACATGGATATTTGTGCTTCATAAAGCATCATTGGATGTGATAATTATCAGATTATTGCTGTTTGAAATTACACTTCTCATTATTTTATATCATATAGGCAGATCCGTAAAGACATTATGATAGATGATAAATCAAAGTTTTCTGAGTCCAAAATATACAGTCAAATTATAGTGAATGATAAGGAGTAAAACAACTTCCTATCGCACATGAAAGCTTTAGTGAGCATTCTTGTCAAAAAAACAATAGTGCCAATCAGCTAAATCTGAGTATATGGAGGGGCAGGGATTAAGCAGCATAGATTCATAACTGAGTGTCATCTTTAGTAGATTTTATTTGACCATTCCTTGATCAGGCATCACTGGTATACTGAGAAGCCAAACAATACCTGATTTATTCTGTTCTTCATACTTATTTAAGATATTTTTGGACTTGCATATTTAAAGGACGTGGACATCTTTTTTCCTTAACCAGTTAACATTATCCATTAATATAGAATGGAATATCTACTAATATTGTTTGAAAATGCTTTATAGGTAGGTTGTTGATGCTATTGTTTGTCAGGATTGGCACCCGGTTTTAAGATTTGACTTTAAAAAATTGAAGATATCTTTACAATAACCATTGTTTTCTCACGTCAAGCTTGATTGTAGTCTGTATACTGTATACCTCACTTTTTCATGACTTTTGAATATAGTCTTCTGTATTTTCTGAACACTAGCCTCCACTTATTAAAACTGAGATGGTGACGATTTCAGATGCTTCACAAAGAACTGAAATATCCACCAAAGAAGTCCCAATTGTTCAGACAGAGACTAAAACGATCACCTATGAATCTCCTCAGGTACAGATGTTTAAATTAAAATAGCTACATTTAATGAAAACGATCAAGTTGCCTATCTAGATAAGAATTGAAGAAGATAGGAATCACAACAATCATGATCACCACTATCATGGCTTCCTTTTCATATACTTCCCAAATGTTTGAAATAATTGCTTTTGATCCTATATAGATGACAGAATAAATTATATCACATTTACTGATTTCTTCCATACACTGTGCATTAGCCTGTCTAAACAAATCGGGATGCATTTGCAATATGAGTACATTTACAGCATGAGTAAGTTACTGTCCTGTCTGTAAGCCCTGTAACCAGTCTGTCTTTACATTTCTAATGTCATTACGCATTTCCTTCTTCATATATCCTCAGCACAAGACAATATTGTTCTGTTCCTTGATAAATTGAACTCTTCTGTAGAATCATTCCTCCTCAAGTTCCTGCTATGCTGCTTCGTGGTAGTGGTAGTGGTAGGATGTTCCTGGGAAACCATGCACAAAAAATGTCCAGAGTGTATGCCAGGAATATCTGTTGACGGTATTTTGGAGTATTTGTGTTGTTCAATGACACTGATAGATTCAAGTCTTTGGGATAGCTAATCACTGATTAGGGAAATCATAGGAAATAATACCTGAATTCTCTGCAAAGAGAATTATTGAGCAATCAAGAAATAGAAGCACAAATATGGGAAAGCTCAACATAATGAAATATGAAATAAATCAACTACATATTTATATCTTAGGGCATCAGCAAATTGAAAAGGATTAGAATTGGATATTTTTCTGTCCAAAGATCATACTGTTTACTACTCAGGTCACAAAAAAGAAATGGCATTGCTTTCATAATCAGGATATAAGCAGATACTGTGCTTGAATACAATCTAGTTGATGAGAGGCAGCATTTGATTTTTTTATCAGATTAGCTCTGCTTTTAAAAAAAACCCACAAATTTGTGCTTTTATTTCATTTTTAATCAGTGTGTGCTCTTCTTGCCTATGTAGTTTGATGATGGTGGTGATCCTGGTATGTTGTTGAGTGCGCAGACAATCACATCAGAATCTCTGTCTACTACCACAACCACACATATTACTAAGGTAGGAGAAAAGAAATACTGGTAATTTAGAGTGTGAAGCTTTTTGTCACTCAGTTGTTTTTCTGAGTCTTTGAGCTTTATAATTGTGGTTTATATGAACAAATTTAATTGCTTCTATTTGATTTCTCCTGCTGTGGGGCCATCTCAGCAGTTCGTAATGGTCCTTGTTCTTTTCCTAACAGGAGTTGGAAGCCATATTTGCATGTTCATCTAAATAAAGTATAAAAGTTGCTTTAATATGCATGAAGAGAATGCATGAAGCCAAAGTAATCATTTACATAAGCATTTTTGCTCACTCTGATACGTTTATGCTTCCCTTAAGAATGTTTATTTTAATAGTAATTGGCTTGGTTAGAGATGGGTTTTGTAGTTGGCTTCTCATGCATGAATACTAGCTTTGTAAGGTTCTTTATAGTTTTGTATGTTACTCCATGCTAAGAAACATAGTTCTTGCTAAGGCTTTTCTTTTTTATTATTATTATTTTAGCAAATACTTCTACAGGTAATGCACAATAAAATTATTCAAATAACATACAAAATAATATATTAACTTAATAAAAGTATGGACCTGTGTCAAAAATAAAAAGAGAAATAATATTTAATGAGCAACAAAGCAAGTTGATTGCATCACATTCATATCAGAAGCAGGATGGCACAGTGCGGTTGAAAGGATTAGCCAATGACATCACCATTGCCGGGGGGGGGATGCCAGTTGGAGGCTCCTTTCCTGTCCCTGGCAGGAGCTGGAGCGAAAGACAAAAGCTCATCTGCCCCACAGCAGCACTTAGATCTTGAACTCAGGCTTGCTAACCTCCAACCCAGAGTCCTAGCCATGTGAGCTACCATGCTCCTATAGAGCAGCTGACAAAAATACTGTAAAAGTTGCAGCCAATCAAGAATTTACAGAAGAGTATTCCTAAAGCTCTGCAACCGTGGAACTTTGCTGACTATTTTAAAGTAGAGTAGATTAAATATTTTGCCTCCCCCCCACCTCCATTTTATTGTTTCTGAACTTTCTAGAAAATGTTAATTTCCAAATGACTTAATAAAAGCTAGGCAACTGGTAGGAGAAAAGTTTTTCCTAACCTGGCATAGGGAATAGTATATATAGCTCAAGAGCCCAATCTGTCCCTCCTTTATGGGTTTCCATCTCAGAAAGGGTTTCAAGCTCACCTTTCGAACAAAACCTCCCTTCCCTCCTCTCTCCTTGATAAAAAATATGGACCAAATGAAGCCAGCGATCAAACAAATGGCCACAAGTTGATGGGATGGCGGCAAAAACCTATTTTTATCTCTTCATCTGTGAGGCCTATTTTTACTTGGCTAGTGAAAACAGAGAAGTGTTGGATGCCCTGATTTTGGCACAATTAAATTTTCTAGGCAAGAACTATTTTAATTTGCATTTTGAATTCTGTTTTTTAAATGGTAGGCTGGTAAAATATCAAAATGGTTTCAAACCCTTTTTCAGCTGGACATATTTTTAAAGAATTGTGTTTCCAGTTTTTATTTTCTTTCTTGTACCATTAACAGTTCTCTAGCCATCTTTTTCCCTAATACGATGCATTCAGAGGAGCGTGTGCTGAAGAGAGTTTAGGAATGATTGCAGTTATCAATAAAATGCACTTGTACCAGAAACAGTTCTAGATAGCAGGAATATTAATCTAGAAGTGACAATGCATTAGCTTTTTCCATTTGAAGTGTGTGTGGTAGCTTTTCTAATTTTGTGCAGATAGATTTCTGTTGAATATCTTTTTCATTGCAATATTTGTCAAGTAAATTCACAGCATTATAGGATTAAATAAACCTTTTTTGGTGAACCCTGTAGATGGTAAAAGGTGGTGTGTCAGAAACCAGAATCGAAAAGCGAATTGTTATCACAGGAGATGCAGATCTTGATCATGATCAGGTGAGACAAAATGAATGCTTATAATGAGGGAATTATATATGGAGGAAAGGAAGATTTAAGAATGCATATAAGGTATAAGAATTGGAACGTCTGATAACGTGAACAATAGTTAAAATATTTTAACTTGCAAAATGCTTTATTTACAAAAAATATTGATTATTGTAGATAAAAGAAAAGCAAAAAAATCATGAATGTTCATTAAACTCATAGCATTAAACTCTTCATAAATAAATGTAACTAGGATTTAATTTTAATTTCTTAATTGTAATGTATTAAGGCCTCCAAATAAATTTAATCTGAGATTTGGATGTATGTGACAAGAAATGTCAGGCAGAGAACAAAAATATCTATTTGTATATTTCTTCATGCTGTTCCTTAGGGTTTGTTTTTGCATTTTTTTAAAGCTGAAATTTAGGATAACTATATAGAGAAAGCAGTTATTAATTTTGGTTTAGGATTACAGTTTATGTGGAGATTGCTGACCTTTTCCACATCAACAAGTAAAATTTTAGAGTAAAATTACTGTATAAGTGTTCTGGAATGCATTTTCAAAATTCTGCAATTACCACATTAGCACAAATTGGAGAGCAAAGGACAAAATTGTAGAGTAGAAATTATGAACAAGAAATTTTTTTTAACACTTCCAATATTGGAAACTAGCAGCAGAAAACAATTGCTTTAGTATATATACTCTATGGAGTAGTCTTCAGTACCTTACAAAACAAAACATGAAAAAGAAAACTTACTTTAATGAACTTTCTACAAATTTTAATACTTTAAAACATTTGATATCATTCAGCAAATTTGTAAATGTATTTCTAGCTTTCAATATAATACTTTTAAAGTTTTTTCTTCTTCTACAGTTGCTTGTTTTATTACGGGAATGATATGCTTAGTTTAATATTTAATTTAAATTGTTCCATGAAGATAAGCATTAAGAGTTTTGCTAGCCATTACACATTAAACTCTGTTAATTTTAATTTGCCATATAGTTAGTCTATTTTTGTGGCATTGCAGGCATTGGCACAAGCCATTAAGGAAGCCAAAGAGCAGCACCCTGACATGTCAGTGACCAAAGTAGTGGTACATAAAGAGACAGAAATCACACCAGAAGATGGGGAGGATTGACTACAGGTAAGACGACTAGATTTTTTCCAGGCACTCACAGACTGGCATGTGACAAAGATCATTCCTTCTCCCTGAACCCATCATTAATCCTTTCTATTTATTCTTTCTGGCATTTGTACTATGTTTTGTACAAAAAAAAAAAAGGAAGAAAAATGATTTGGCTATTTAGATTTACTTTATGAGTAGAACATTTTTATTTATGTTAATGCCAGTTAGAGAAATAGGAGAAACCCATTTGCTTGTGTCTGCTTGCTAGTTGCTATGCATTTTCCATGAAGTAGCTCTGTAAGTTGACAATCCTGAAGATTGCTTATGCAGAGTTTGTGGGCAAAGAAAGCATTTTCCCTAATTGTAAAATACCGTTCTGCCTGAGAGAGCTTGCAAGTATGTTTAACTGAAATACCAGTATTTTAAGTTTTGACTGCAAAGTTGTTTATTAATAACCTTTTTTAAACTGTTCATTTTTCTAAATTTCCTAATAAGTTCTGGCAATTTTTATGATTGTTTCTTAAAAGGATACAATAACATGCAATATTTTGCTGCTATGATTGAATAAAGGCATGCCGGCAAATTCTTGCTAAATTAGCATTGGAGTGTTAAATGCAGTTACTATATGCATGTGCTAGAGTACGTTTGGCATACTAACCTGCTATTGCAAGATTTAGCAATACTTGTATATTCTATAAAAATTGAATATTGTGTGTAAAAAGGAAGAGATGGCTTTTATTTTGTTTGAAATGCTAGTATAATCTTAATTTCAAACAAGTTTTCTTTATGTCGATATAAATTATGTGTTACTGCATGAAACATTAGCATTTTCAAAAATCAGTTGCTGTAGCTTTAGCAATATGCGTGAATATTGAAAATAAGAGAAGAAGGAACAAAAAAAGATGAGTCTTGGAGTATAAGCAGAGCCTGAAGAACAACTGAAATCGATGGAATTATTTTATACAGTATTGGTAATTCCCAAATGTTGTTCTATAAATAATTCCATCGATGCATATATTTGATGTCCTTTCATTAGAGATGCCAATAATTTAATCTGGAACATTTTTTATAAATATAGATTTGCCATCAAAAAGGCTCTCATTAAAAAAAGACCATCAATATAGATTCCGTATAGATTTTCCGAAAATAGAGATATGAACTCGTTATTTTTATGACTCATTGCATAAGAGTTCTTTTGTATAGAAATATTTGCAATTCTTTTTGTGACTTTATTTACTACTTTAGATTAATTATTGATGGAATTTAACTATACTCTTTCTACTGCAGGATTAGAGTAGCTTTCTTATGAACTTCATCAATGGGGATATCAGAGCCTATATGGAGTCTTGGTTCTAACCCAGCTGACTTGCATCTCTCGAGAGAAATTTTCAATGTGGAAGATTTTGATTTTAATTGCTAATTAAGGACACTGGCAGAAATTCCCCAGTTACAGCAATTTGAATCAGCTTTAATAATCTAATAATTGCATGAAACAACAAATTACAAAAAAAGCAGCATTTTTATTTTCCTAAATCAACTTTACATCTAAATGGCACGTTCATCAACAGTTAAAACAATTGTATTATGCTACACATAAAACAGCTCATGTCTTTACTATTATTGAAAGTCTAAACACAGTTTCTTGGGGTGCGCAAAGTTTTGTTTAGGGGAAATCAAAATCACACTACAATACTAGAAGCTGTACAGGTACTATATATATATGTTTTATTACATTAGATGTGCCAATAACATACTTTATTCAACAAATAACTTGAATCATATATTTGTTATAATTTGGTTTTATTATTCTTGTTATATAAACAATGGTGAATCTCTAATCTTATTTAAATGCTTATAAAATATGCTTTGTTTATCTGATTTGGAACCCTTAATAGCTAATTATTTTTAGAATTGTTAAAAGTTAGAAATCCTGCCGTCACTTTTCTAAAGTCTCAATCTATAAATTTACATTGTGATTATTTTGAAGAAAATGTATGTTTTCCTTAGCATCTCAGATATGTTCATCTCAAAATGTGATTTTTCAAAACCAAGTCCTGTCCACTCTCAGAGAAAGATGTTTCTTTTGCAAGCCTAGTCAGTGTTCCTTACTTAGGTCAGAGTTAAGCCTTAAACTGTACAGAACACTTACAAAACATTATTTCATTTTTATTATCACATCAATTTAAAGGGATCCTATGTTCTTTATGCTGTCAGTTTCATCACAATACATGGCGAATGTATGTTTCTGCATAGTAAAATAAAAGTGGTAAATGCACCTAAATTTGTACTGGTCTGTGTCTAAAAATGTTTTTGCGGTATTTAAATGTTGCTACTATTTGTATAATATCAAAGGCATTTATTATGTTAAAGAGATGTTCTTTCATACAATCTCAATATGGTTTAGGTAGGTACAAATAGAAGATCAGGGAAAAATGAAAAAAAATGTAAAAACTAATTGTTGTTCAATTTTGTACATAGAACTTCCATTTGATTTCTTCTGTATTATATATCTATGTTAATGTGTTTCATGTAAGTTTAATGAGAAACATGATCAACTAAATAGTTTTGAGCATTAGATTTTAAAAATAGTTTTATATTTTATATTCTAAATCTAGCCAAAATGCTCCAAATGCTATATTGGAAGAATTCAGTATGTGTTTTGTGATCTATTAGTGAAATGCTGAAGTATTGTGCCTTTGATGTTTGAATTTAGTTGCTCACTCACAATTCAGGCATGATATCTTTCACTGAAGAGAAGAGGTAATAAACTTCATTTAATAGGCTTTGAAATAATGGAGTACCGTATATTCCGGCGTATAAGACGACTGGGCGTATTAGACGACCCCCTACTTTTTCAGTTAAAATATAGAGTT